>SSSI01002071.1:0-22475 GCA_004796505.1 Oryzaephilus surinamensis
GGAAAGTTGTTGTAGTAGATGTATAATAATAAAAAGATTTTTCTTTTTCTGGATGGAGATCGTGGCAGAATATAATATCATTTTATTATTGAGCTTAAAAAATATCTTTTCTTTAATACTTTGGGCTTACTAGGGCTTGGTTGAATCGTGTGTAACTTTCTTGAATTTGCTTCCGGCACTTCTTCTCCATCAAGTCCAACTCTATTGCTCTTTGATCGCGTGCGATAACCGCCGCTTCATATGCTTCCTTTGCTGCTTTTCTCTCTTTATCCGCTTGTTCCTTTTCATGTACTTGCTGATCTAAAGACGCTTTAAATTGTTCTTTTTGGACTTTTGTACGTTGTTCAGATAGAGCATCCTCTCCGATGAATCTGGAAAATTAAAGTTTTCCTCGAGTGGATAAATATACTCTATACAATCCCTTTGTTGTTCTATAAAAGTATTTGTAGGTGTTGTTTTCCTAGGTAGAATACATAGAATTTTGGAATGCGGGCATGGAATAAGAAAATCTCTACTTTTGTGCTGATGAGGGTCCACATCTGGGATCATCATCGTGTAGCCTAGCGGGCAATTGTTTCTTTATTTGGTCAGGATCATTCAAGTCGAACTCTCTTCGGTCCTCCTTTTTCTGGTAAGTACGACGAAAATTGTTGATTTCCTGTTCCAACTTCAAACGTTCCTGTTTGCAATCAAACACAAAAAAAATAAATAAAATATATCCGTCGCTTAAAAAATGAATTGGTAAATTTTTCATTCAGAGAAAACTTCTCATATTACGTAGCACATAAAAATGTGAAAATTTTATTGTCCCATAAAAGGTTAAATCAATATGCAATTTAACGAATTCTTTCGGTGATGTATGTTTTTTTTTCTGTTGAAAAATTTTGGTCAACGCGTTATCAGAGGAGAGATAGAAAAATACTCTTGTGCCAAAATTAGATTTGTTCGAGAGAAAAAATCGTGACGGTTTTTGCAATCGTAACTGAAAAATGTTGTGGATTTCAAATGAACCCCTTTTTTTTATATAAATAGGTAAATATACAATAAAAAAGAAAGTTTATGAATTTGAACGCATACATATATCGAAAAAAATTTAATCAAACTAAATATATTATACGAACAGCAACATTGAGAAAATACGATTTTTTTCACACCAACCTGTTTTTCTTTTTCACATAATTTAACTGCAATCTGATCAGCCTTTTGCAATTGTTCGTTGAATATTTTATCAATTTGTTGTTGTTCGAAGTCTCGCTTCTTCTTTTCATTAATTTGCTGTTCCAATACAACTTCATCAATCTATAGGGTTGATAAGAAAACGCAACAAACAAAAATGGAAAAAAATAAGAATTCTATTAATTTAATTTGCCATTTCAAATATTATTTTCTGTCTTTCATACACCAATAAGTCGTGCACGAGGATTAAAGATACGTTTCTTACGTTCCTCTTCTGCGGCACGTCTTTTATTAATTTTCGCCGCTTCTCTGCGATCTTTTTCGGTCATTAATTGTACATTTAACATACTTTATTCGTTTATAGTTACAGTCTTTTATAAAGAATTTGAACGTTTATTGGAAAAATAAAGTAAAGAATGACATTTAATGTGAAATGTGGTCACTAAGCGTAGAACAAAAATAAACAAGTTGCCATAGTGATGGTAATTGATTAATCAAGCACTAAACTATTGTCGTTCGTTATTGGTCTAGTTTAATTAGGATATTAAGTAATGGTCTTAAGGTATTGGAAATGGAAATAATCAACGCAGCTGGATGGCAATATTACTATTATCTATGCCTGTTTGGGACAAATGGAGACAAATTCATATTTTATCCAGCTTAGAATGCTTCTATTGTTGAAAGAATATATTGAGGATTGGATAAAATATGAATTTATCATATATTTGTCACAAACAGACGTATGTATTAGTAATATTTTATATATTTACATTAAATCAACAATATTAACATAAAATTATACTAATAAAATCTGTAACACAAGTATAAAATTTAAAAAATATAACAAAAAGATTATAAAGCTGTTTATTTACTTATTTGTTCGAATTATTGAAATATAATCAATATCTACAGTTTATGTTAACCTGTGGGTTTAAAAATGTAATAAAACTACATTTTTAAAGCTCGGTTTTCATAAAAATGTTTCTTTAAAACCGCTACTAAAGATAACAGAAATTGCTATGAACGTTAAATAATGGTGATATTTAACACTTGATGAAATTTTCAGCATCATTTAGTAGCGGTTGTATAAAAACTAAATGCTTCTATATGTAGTTATGAGTTTTGATTAAGTTTTAATCAAGTTTTCATTTAAAATTTAAACAAACTCATTTACTGTAGAAATGAAAGCACCATAAAAATCAGTTATAAGAGTTTATGGCTTTTCTTCTACCTCCAAATTTTTAGAACAATCGCTTTAAAATTGATTAAGAGATTACTATATTTTTTACATAATTACAATTTATATTTCAAAAAGTAATTACTTACTAAAATTGAATGAAAAAATCTATGTATTTTTTGGCACTGAATAAAAAAGTGTCTGCTATTTTTAGAAAATAATAATTTAATTAATTACATTTCATACAAATTAAAGCTACTACAATATAAGGTTTTCAACATTAAGAAAATTCAGGTTTTTTTTTCATTAAGTAGACACGAAATTTGAACTGTCTTATTACTTAATAATAATTTTATATTAATTAGCAAGGCAAGTATTGTAAGCTTGTTGAAATTTGTGGAAAATTTTGTATAATTGCTTGAAGCTCAATTTGCTAAAAGTTTTTTAATGTCCTTATCCCATATTAAACGCTTTTAATTTAAATCTTTATATAAAAATAAAATAATTTATGTCTACAAGTGTTTATGCTTTATAAGAAATTTTAAACGATAAATATCTAGTGATCTAATAGTAAAATATTACGATATTATCGTATTAAATACGATAATTAGATTAGAGAGAAAAGAATTTTCTTCAAAATGTATTGATTTTTGATGAAATATTTTAAATATTATTCGAAAAAAAGCTCAGCTTCTCTATTTAGAATATATATAAATGTACTTTATTTAGTATTCAAATCATTGGAAATATATCTATATGTATTCGTATGTTAGACAATAATTCTTTATTTTAACAATACAAACTTAATCATGTAATAAGAAAATAAGACGCTTAATTCGAAAGTGCGCTTGAAATATGTTTAAGAGTATGAGATGAATTAAATTATAAGTTTATTGTAGAAATATTCTTGTTCTACAATACAATAAATTTGTACAATTTTTTAATTAAACTAGACAGAGAAGGATTTTATAATATAATTAAATTTAAATTTAATTAAATTAAGGATTTAAATGTAATTGAATACCAAAACCTTACTGTTTTATTTTCAGTTTAATTGCTATAAAACGAATATATTGTAACAATAGTATAATTAAAATTAAATTATACAACAATAAAGGTATGTACAAATACGAATCTGTATGTATATACTATATAGTATTATATACTGTATGTATATTATTTCCAATAATCACTAAAAGGTGTAATTTCAGTTATATTTACACAAAAAATTGTTGTAAGCTGTAAAATGTGAAAAAGTTTACATAATATCGCTAAACGTACAAAATGCGATAAAATTTGAAGAAAAAGAAACGTCATATAAAATAGTAGGTATCTATATATTAAATTAATAAAAAAAGAAATGAAAAATTATTGCTTATTAAAACGGAGCAAAAACAGTTATGATCGAGGTTACATAATACAGTCTTTATTGAGAATTTTCTATATTGAGTCCAATATCTTGTAAGCCAGCTTCTACATGCTGCGAAAGCGTTGACTCATCAGGGACGTCCGGATGTTGGTATCCCAAAAGGAAGTGGCATGTTCCTGGGATGTTTGATGGAAAATCAGCCGGTAGACAAGAACGATCTCGTTCTTCCAAGATGAATTTTCCGGGCGATGATGATATTAGTCGCCTGAGATGCCAAACATTTTTAATATTTCAATTATTAGAATTATACAAACACCGAATTTATTATACATGTTTATATAATTAATTATTTTTAAAAAATTGTTTAATGTTTTTCTAATTAGGAATATTCCTAAAATAAATAATAAACACAGCATCAAGCCTAATTAGATACTTTGTAAATCAAAAAGGATTCAAACATTTTATTCCAATCAACTTACTAATTTAATTTTCTTTACAATTAGTTACTTTTTTTATTCCAATTAAAATTGTACTACAAATTGCTTTAAAATGTATTCCTACGTGCTTCATGATACAGTTTTGAACTTTACAACAAAGTTTAATCTGTAATCAAACTTTTCAGTCACGATGCTTTTCTTTCATATATTTTAAAATGATGTTCATATTGGATTTTTAATCTTATATATACGGTACGGACACAAACCCCATAAAATTATTTGTGTACCAAAAGCGTGTCTCATTATTGAAGAGATGCTCGTCTGCTCTCTGTTTTCTGGTTTCTTAATGAATAAGACGAAACTGATGGTTATCGATTTCTCAATTTCTCGTTTTTATTGGCACAAGACAAAGTGTGTATACAGGGTAAATCATTTCGTGATTACGCTTAAAATGGAAATACACATTTACGTCTTAGTGTTTAACCGCAACTTGTCACTTATGTACCCAGTTAATTAATATAAGACTGAATATTTTCATGTAATGGCTCAATACATAGAATGTGTGGGGGGCGAAATTCACTTGGGGCCATCCTTTATGGATCAAAGAGCAATTGCTTGACAGATTTAATACTTAATTAAGCTGTCACCGGTGTTGCTCCAAAGTGTTGTTGTTTCACTGTTGGTCGTCATTGGTGGTAAATTTGTAGTATATGTTTAGATATAGTATCATTACGTGTGGTGAAAATTTCGCCCTAAAGCTAGCTAATGTTGTTGCAATATAATATATACTCGTATACATAGAGTATATAGTGAACTTCAACTAGAATTACAATTTATATCTTATTTGTAGTCCTGCTGTGATGGGCGCTACGAGTTGGGAAGAATATAAATTTTCTTATGAACAACTAACCATAACAAGTTTTAAAACAGAAATTAGTTTTCAAAATAAGGGTTCATCTTCACAGGATCAAATTAACGATAGTTTTAAGGTGATTTTAAAAATGTAGAATTTAATTTTAATTGTGAATAAAAGCTCTTTCACAGTATCAATAAAAAATGAAATACGTTTTATTGTCTTTGTGCCTATTCCTCAAATACTAATATTTTAAATTACACAAAAAGTTAATAAAATACAATCTCTTGCTGTATATGTTCGCCTACTTTATGCTACTAAAAGCTAAATATTGCTTTGAAAAATTGTAAATGTAAATACATAAAATTTTCTTTCAATATAGATATAGACATACACACATATAAGATACTTTTTCTTTTATATATTTGCCCATCAAATATTTGAAACGTGAAGAATTTGAACAAAATATTTGCTCCTTATATGAAAGTTATATACGTATACAACTACATATACAAGTACATATATCATCAAATTATTATTAAATTAATTTAGATGCAATTATTTCTTGTTGACCAATTTGATTCAATTCATTATTAAATAAAGATTTTCACTTAAAAAAAATACAAATTCCACATTTTTCTAATTAGACTTGATAAACTTTTGTCAACATTTTCGTAAAACATTTTTCTGCTGTTCATTTTTGAAATTTCATGCATTTTTTAAAAAGAATCATTTCCATATAATTTATTTTCATGGCAGTGAAATTATTTCTCTATTTCTTATTAGTTTAATTTAAATTGTATTATTATTTGTCGAATTTTCCTCTGGAAAATTTAATTCGAATATGGTATATAAGTAATTAAATTTTGTTTACTTACGTAAGTGTATATTGTCTAATTACAAAATTTCATCATTTACATTTAGAATGTCAATTAAAAATGATATTTGTTTTTACATAGATAATAAATTTTCCTTATTTTTGTTCTAATTAATAATACACGCTATATTTGTCTAGGAATTTGCTAAGTCACAAAATTTATGGCCTTACATTAACAATGAGTATATATTAGAAGTGAAAAATTGACTTATAATTTAAGGAAAATGAGAAAATCCCAAATAATATAAGTTGGATATAATGTAGGTCATTTCATTGTAATATCAACAATATGTCAATTTTGATGATGTATTTTTATGAGAGTAATATTTTCTGTTCTATGTACATCCTATAATAAATTTTATTAGAAATATACTGCATTTTGTATAAAAAAATATTGTATTGGTATTTTGATTACGATCTTTGATTAAAACTTTTCGTTTTATGATCTTTTCACCATATATTCCCAAATGAGGATATATTTCATGAATTTTTTTTAATATACCTCCCTAATGAATGATTAAACTTTTTGATTACTTTATTATTATAAAATTGTGTGTGGATTTTATATGGTGTTAATTAATTTCATTTCGTTTATCAAATTACTTTATATACAGAGTGTCTATATAAATATTCGTACTGTTATTAAAAACTTTGCGGAGGAGCTTTAAGCACACTTTATTAAATACAAATCGGACTAAAATTACTAACTCTTTGTATTTATCAACATGAAACTGTTCTTGTTTACATTTGAAAAAGTAAAGTATATACAATGTAAGTGAAGTACATTACATATTCTAGTGAACATTTTAGAAATACAAAAAAATGTATGTAGTTATGTTCTTAATGTTATTACAAGAAAAAGATTTTCTAATGTAATACTGTATGAATGTAAATTAATTTTTGAATTTTATGATGTACTTTCAGCAACTCTATTTTTATATTTATAATGTGTATGTAGTTTATGTAAAACCAAATGGTGAATTTTATAATAATGCTGACATAACATTGTTGAAATTGGGAAAAACTGCTCTTCAATTTATTTTTGCTGTTACAAACTAAAAAAATTACACATTTCAAAGATATTACTGTTCGGTAGTACATGGCTAGTTTAAAAATGAACAATTTTTAAGACCATGTTATAAAAATAGAGTTTTATAATCAATAGATAGAATGAAAACTATATAATACATAAAATAGTTATATTTTTCCAAATTGTACTTACTCGTATGTTGTTGGGCTAATGTTTATTCTCAAGGGTTCACTGCCTGATTCAAATTTATTTGCTATGGTTACATTGTGTCCAAACATGCAGTAACGTGGCATTTTTACTCCCACAACGCCTGCCAAAACTGAGCCTGTGTGTATGCCAATCCGCATCTGTAAAACGATATATACATCACACATCGATATAAATCATTTTTTTAAAGTAATACGAAAGCAATATCTATTTCGATATATCACATTTGATAAAAAACTATGTTTGCAAATTAAAAATTTCTGTTAAATGTATTGAAAATTTATGATACATGTGTGTCCAATTCAATTCTTTCCCCAACGAGTAAACCATAATTTTGACAAATAATTTATTGAATCAATAAACTGTATTAATTTTTATTGAATGTACCTATTTTGATATACGAGAGTTTGAAAATATGTTTATATTGGCGACTTTGAAAGAAACTTGCATTCAAACATATTTGAATGAAGACATATTTATTATGAAAATTGGATATATAAGTTTTATATACATTTAGGTCGATTTATACCGAATAGTTGAAAAACTGAAATTTTATAGATAATAATACAAAGATTACCATACATAATGCATTTTTCACTGAATTTTATTCGAGAAAATTATGCTAAATATAAATAAATTTTGAGAAAAACCTCCACAAACGTTAACTAGCAAATTTATAACGTATGAATTATTCATACATTATCTTGTATACTTATATTTTTTTAAATTTTTCAAAAGTTACATTAAATATCCTTTGTACACATGTATATTTGCTTTGGTATACAAAATTTATCATTTCTTTATTCCTTATTCAGAGTTGAATAACTTTTGTGGCATGATAAATGATTTTGCATAAAACAAGGAAACCTGCTTTACCATACAAAATTTATAAAGATGGAATTTTTACAATATTACAAAAATATAACATAATTAATGAATAATGACTCACTCTTATAGATTGACCCTGATGTGTTTGATGCAATGAACAAGTTTCAATCATTTTTAATGCCATCCAGGCTATTTGTTGAGCGTGAGTATCAGTTTCTTTATGAAGACCACCAGCCACACAATAGGCATCTCCTATTGTTTCCACCTGAAACAATATAATCAAAGAATTTAATGGTTTTAGTGCAATTTCTGAGTTACAAAACTAATTAGTAAGCATTGACATTCGGATATCATGTAACTAAACTGGATTTCTCTTATATTCTTCCTTCGAGAAATTTTTTACTTATCCATTTTACTTAATTTAGTTACTCGTTTTTCATGACAGTGTTAAATCTTTACTAGAGAAACTTCCTTGTTAAAGCTACTTCCTTTTTATTAATGGCTCTTCATTAGTTTTATACTGTGCTTCAGAATTTTCACGCTTCCTCAATTTTTTTCTCTGTTATACAAACCACCAACCATCATGTAAATGATATAGAAAAAAGCATTTTACAATGTCTAATAATAATGATGTTTGTTTTTTAAATGGCATGGTGCCGTGACCAGGATATCTAAATGTGCATAATATTTACAACTTTTTTAAATAAAAATGTTTGTAAATTATAATGAGTGTCATAAAATGAAAATTATATTAATGCAATAGTTTAATATAAATAAAAAGTTAAAATGAAAATGTACTAGCTTTCAGCAGTTATTAAAAAATCAACAGCATTATATGAATTATAAACGTGTATATTTTCGAGTGTTTATGTCACTGTTTTGTTGAGTTGTTACTTTACAAATTGCAAACAATATCGTTATGGTATGGCGTACGTTTGTCATAAACATACACATGTATATATAACATTTCATTATGAACTACGTACTATATTCGTAAATATGCATTTGGATGGTAAATGTGTGGCAATTTACTTTAAAAATTGTAAAATGATCTCGGTAATCTAAATAATAGGTGAGACCATTAAAGTCGGCAACGGAAATTACAGGAAATGCGGAGGATAAAACGTGGCAATTATGTTACATTTACAGAATGTGTGCTGAATTTTCAATTCTTTTACCTTTCCAACAATTTTAAAACTTTTTATCTGTACCAGCTGGAGAGAATCTCACACTTTAAAAATATATAAATTATGCAATAGATATAAAAATAACTAGATAAATAAATGCGGAAACTTAATGGATATGCAATGGATGTTTTCTTACTAATCCTACATTATTTGTCAAAGTACTTCTATAGTGGGGAATAAACGACTTGTCAATAAGGAAATATTTGAGCAGTATAAAGCTTAAATCCCTTGGAACAGTCCACGTATAATTTAGGAATAGAACATGACCAAATAATGGTATTTAATTAAGAACAAAGTAACCAGTTGGAACATTTTTCATGAATAATCAAATGGAATCATAGCAACAATTTCCACTAATTTCCAGTATATCGATTTCTTGTACAGTTGAAATCACTTCAATTGTATTCTCATGAAAAAAATAATACCCGTCGTATTGTTGTTGTAATAATTTACCTACCTTATAAACGTCGATTTGTCCACAAAAAACATCAAATTGGTTGTACAAATTCTGTAGCATATTTATTACCATCATTGGAGTGGCTGTGGAGCAGATTGAAGTGAAGCCAACAATATCACTGAAGAGCATCGTTACATCCTCGTGTGTTTTAGCTTCTATAGTTTCTCCTACATAATAGGAAAGGATTTATTAAATTAATAAAATATGATTACATGAAATACTGTTGTACTATATTTATTATATACAGTGGAATACAAAAGAAAAATTATTGATAATAATTTTCTTGCTTACCAAGCCAAAGTCTTTTAGCTATATCGGGCGGAAAAATTAGGTGAAGAAGGCTAACATTTTTCTCCCTTTCCTTATCTACGGCTCTGTTACCTTCTTCTATTGAATTTTTTAGTTTATCCATTCGTCTACGCAAACCATCCTGAAAATTGTAAAATTGGATTCAGTTTTTTCAAGATTTGAATTGGTTTCAACGGAAATAGGTAATACACTATAAACAAAATATGAAATTTATGCTACATTGACTTTAACTGGATATTTTTCATTCTTTTTACAATATTTAATACCATATAATTTATTCATATACATATGTATTATAGAGCATGTTGCGAGATTTTTATTCGTGAATACGATAATGTATAGATCAATTGAAATGTTTTGGAATAAATTGCAAAATTTTATCAGTATTAAATATCAGTTAACAGTTGAATTTATTCTGAGTGGTTTTTTTTTACTAGTAAGCTTTTATTATAGTCACAATATTGAATAATTTTTTGAAAAATTGGTTAAGATAGTGTCTTTGTAGTTAAAGAAATTTATTGCTTTTGCTACTTTAGCTTTTATGTACTATATATTAAAATATATCAACATCAAACAAATTAAATCGTATTTTAAGTATATTAAATTCAACTCTTGTAAATGAAGCAATTTTGACTATAAAGTTCCAGGTATTTATACAAAAGAAGTTGTATCAGATGGATGCACAGAATAATATCTCATATCCTTTAATTTAACATAATTCAATGACTTTAGAAAAGTCAACTTACTTTAATACAATTATAGAACAATTGAAATGGGAACTGAACCCTTTTTATTGTCGTATTCAACTTTTCCCATCCAACTAACTTTGGAATATTTAATATAGTAAAGTGTGATAAAATATATGAAAATTTCATTCCACATAAACAAAACATTTGAGTGGTTTTTGAATAACTTAGTATGAAACAAGTCGGTACCTGAATGAAAAACAGATAAGATTTGCAAATATGCAATTTTAATTAGATAAACTTTCAGTTTTTGGATAATGACAACAACGAAGATAATAATTTATTGTTCATTGTTAAGCTTTACCAATAATTTCATTAATGGAGATAATTTTAAATGAACGCTTTAATATTGATTCACTCTAATGCTATAGATTAAAATACAAAATGCATGAATAATACATGTAATATGTATTTTACAATAAAAGTACAAATAATTTTGATAACAATTTTATTTCGGATATTCAAATAGAAAATAATCCATGAAATTAAATTGGAACTAGAAAAACGTAACATTTTTGTATCAAACAAAGAAATAAATCATTTTAAAAGTGATAATATGAATTTGAAAAGCAAATTCATTTACAAATTTCATTTTATAAAATGAACTTTAAAAATTTAAATTTTAAATTAATAATTTTGAATAACTTAACTTTATGTATAAATTGAATTACTAATTTAAATATTTTATCATATTGGTGTAAAATATAGGAGTAGAACATAACGTATGCATATAAAACGTTTATCTAAAACCACAATTAAAGTTTATAACTTCTTAGTATACGAAACGAGTATTTAATTCAATTATCTTTATTAGATTTTTTACGTTTATTTATTATCGTAATATATATGTAGAAGAACGTTTTTGATTTACTGCTAAGTATATTACATAAAATTTCAATTAAATAATTTATAAAAATGGTGCTTGTGGGTATTAAGCATAATAATAAAATTTGATAATGTAATTAATGTTTTTTTTTTTTTGGGTTAAGAATGGTGTCAAATTAAATCTTTTCATACTTTACGCAGGAAATATAAAATATGTGTACTTGTTGAATGCTTTACAAAGAAAAAAACTGTCATTATTTTCAGTGAAGAAAGATATCTAAAGTTTTTAGAATTAAAATTAATTAAAAGGTATATCAAAAGGTAGATTCTTTGACAAACAAATGATGGTTTCTTTCTATTCAAATGTTAATTTATATTAATTTCTGTAATTTGTGTTAAATATCGCCACCAAGTCCCACAACGTTTTATATTACAAGAATACAAATTAAGTTTAAGCTACAACTACGAGTAAAATAGTCTATACAACGGTTTATATTCCAAAAAAAAAATTGTTTTCAACTTTTGTATACAAACAAGTTTGTGTAAATTCCATTGGGGAAATAAGTAGACTTATATTTTCTTACAAGTAAGTATATAAAGTTGAGTTAGATAATACTTTTTCGTTCATTTGTATGTTTAGTAAAATATTTTTTAAGTTGTTCACAACAACAACTAGTTGAAAATAAAGTAAGTAAAGGAAAGTTGTAAACAATGATTAAAGTTAAATCCGTTTTGGGTGTGTATGTGGGGTTAGTTTTTCAAAACCACTAAACCAGCAGAACAGTATAGCAAATGTTCCTTTACAAGCTGAAATAAATCAGTGTTTGTGGGCTAGTAGTAGTCTTAAACCTATAACGTAAACAGTATATATGGTAGGGAATATATCGATCTTCGATTATATACGTAAATATTTTAAGATTGCTGTTTACGGTATATTACTTCATGTTAGCTTTTTCTTTCAAAAATAAATAATGGTAATTTAAACAGTACAGTTATGGATAAAAGAAAAATATCGATTTCTTAGAAGAAATTTATAAAACAATATACGGGAACGTGTTCCTTGGTGTTGCTGAGCCAATATCTGTATGCAATTTTCATATACATTCAATATTATATTGAATTTTCAATTAGTTTGTAGGTACTAAAATATAAATTATAATATTATTATATAATACAGTTATAATAAACACACTTATTTGAATTAATGGGAAATGCATTAATGCTCGGGAGTTTAATTTTAACAATATGTCAATGTCCCGAGGGAACAACTATTGAATTTGCGCTGATATTAAATATAATAATATTTAATTAAGCATTAAATTCTACAGTTTGTAATTATTATACAATGTTATTGCATTATGAATATATGCTTATATATAGTACAAATATTTATCTATGAAAAATTTGTGAGTTTACCTGAGCTCTAGCTTGTTCTCCAACAAGGATTACATCTCGAGTAGCATCATGAAGTGGGATATCGGAAATAAACAGTCCACTTCCTGTAAGTCCTTCCAATCCATCGATGAACGGTGATCCCATAAATAATATTGAATCTGATTCCGGACAATACACCATTTGGCCCTTAAGTTCCAGACCCTATAACGGCAAATATAATGCATGTACATACTAGAAGAGTAAACTCTTTAGAATACTATTTTATGTTCATTTTTGACCCAAAGGTCCTAAGCCAATTTACACACTTGCTATTTCATTCGTGTTAGTATTTAAATTCGAAGATTTGATTCTTCGAAGCCGAAGCTTTTTTTATTGGATTTTGCAAAATAACACTATTTTATTTTGTCATCAGTAGAATATTCTTGTATTAGAAAAGGATTTAAGAAAAATTGCTTATTCAATTGGTAATAAATCACGCCTTCCAACTCTAGAATTCTACATATATATCATTGTTAAAGCACACATATTCGTTAAATGTACGACACCAAAATTGTATCTGGTGTTAACACTTTAAAATGCTTTTCTCTGTCATTGTCTTTTTGGAAAAATAAAGGGTTTTATTTTGATTGTTTGCAATTCGTTATTCTTGCTTGTTTTTTTTCACACAAAACTTTTCCATGTTCACTGAAGGGTACCGAAAGAATAACAAAAAGATCCACTTGAAAATGTTTTTTGTCACATGTATGTGTGAGTGTGTGGATGTGCTTACATATAAAGATGTTGTTTTAAAGAAAATGGGGCATTTATTGGATACGCTACAACGCTCAACAGTCTAACCAATGAAGTATAGTGGTCTTGTTTCGATATATGCTTTATCTGCGACCTTATATATACATACTTCTAACTTAATTTATAGATCAACTATAATATTCGATAGAGAAAAATATAACACATCTTTTAGATTTAATGGTTTTTGTATAGATTTACAGCATTGTATATAAAATATATTTCATTTGTACTAAAGCAAAACTGTGTACACAAAGAAAATTAGTTGTGGCAGATTTTCTCACTAGAGAACAATGTTCTTTGTGTTTTCAACAAAAGATGAGTTTATAGCGTTATATGTAGGAAATTTATATTACCGTATAATTGGAAATTTGTAACATATCCGAGGGGGATAATAAACTAGGTATATAATAACTATATACATATATGTATACCTATATACGTAGGTACCGCTGATTTTTATATAATATTTCTAGGAAATTTTCCGAAAGAATTAATGCTATTACTTCAATTTACTAATCATTAAGATTTATGATAATTTATTGCTGCATTCGAATTTATTACACACTATCTAAAGTAATTAATGATTACAATTAACATTGTTGCACAATTTTTTTTTGTGTTAGATTTGCTATTGTCAAGAAACGTCTAATTCGAGTATATAAATTAGTAAGTTGTGAAGCTGTCTAGACATACATTACTAGAACAAAGGAGCACAAAAAATCCAAAACAAAAGCAGTTGTGACAAATGCCCCAATGAGTCATGTGTTATCATCAAATAAAAAAAATATTTACAAAACAGAAATCTAATTTAGGTGTCATCAGTTTTTCCTGAACCTTTTGGGTTGACCAATTTTACTTTATTTGTTTTATTTTTCCCTCTATATTAATTGAGTGGAAAAAACAATTAATGAAATTCAAAAACTGGGAAAAGTAGAATTTAACTTTGCCATCCTTAATAAATCAAAACTATAAAGCACATTTTGACGATCAACAGCTTTAATAGGTTTACCATTATACTCGTACATGGTGCTAAATTAATAATAGTTGAGTTAATTATTTACTAGCTTCATGTTTTACGTAGGCAAGCATGAGAATAGAAAAGCTTAAGGCATTATTTACTAAACAACACTATTAGGTGAGAAAATTTCAATGTTGAAAATTTGAAGTGTGAATAGATAAACTTATGTGATGAAATGACGTTCAGATTTTACTGTTTTATTAAATAATTTACATAATGTGCATTGTATACCATAGAAGTTTTCCTAGATTAATTTACAATTAGAAATTTAAACTTGATACTACATTTTGTTATAAGTAGATATACTTATATTTTTATCAAATACTAAAGACTAAAAGTTGTTCAAACTTTTCCACAAGTTAATTACCATATAAATTACTTTTTATTATTACTGTACCAAATTCTATTTACCCTTATTTTATTAAAGTTAAAAAAACTGCCTCTTTTTCACAAAAAGAAAAAAAAGACCACGTAGTGTAAATATAAAAGTAGGTAAGAAAAGAGTGGATGTTAGACGACTCACCTCTGCTGGAAATAGATCGACTCCGGGTAGTTTCCGGATGGTGAGCACGAATGGCGTATTGACCCGTTTAATGATTTCACTGAAAGACAATGTGATGCTCCTTGGTCGGTGAAATTCAAAGTAAGTGGCCACGGACGTCCCATACGTTGTTAACATGCATCCAAAGAGGCGCATAAATCCAACACCCAATTGTACCAATTCTAAACGTCGGTCAATTACGAAATGCCATGGAAATGCTTTACAGAATGTTGCTACGCCCATTTGCATGATTTTTGATTTGGCTTTTGGGTTTGGCTGTTGAGGGTTGACTTTTTTCGGTGATACAGTATGTACAATGTTTATATTAAACCTGAAGAACAAAGCACACAATTTTAGAATGCAACCACCATTTTTGTAATGAAACTCTCACGTATGAGGTTTATTACAAATTGTTAGAAAAGGTTTACGACAAAACAAGAAAACCCGCTCTATATACGTATTGCACATAAAAAGCTTAAAAAGGTTGGCTTTATGTACACTGGCTGATGGTGTTTAATTAGTGACAAATTTCTTTTTTTTTTATCAAAAGTGAAACACTTTTGTTAGTGAAGTAACAAAATTTATTTACCTAAAATGTCTAGCGTCCTGTTGGTTTTGTGAAACTGTCACTTCTGCTTGTGTTGTGTACAATATTTTAGCAATTGCTTTTAAACTGCCAACTAAAAGGTACGCAACTGCTGGTCGATCAGTTGTAAAATCTAATTGTATATTGTCTTCACTTGTTACCGTACATACGAAGGCCTCTGTGTCCTGGTCAAATTCATGTACATGTTCTTGATATTTCAGCACATCATGTACACCGTCCAGTGTGGTTAAAAATTCTTTTAAATCATCACCTAAACATCGGAATGCTCTTTCCATGCGATCTGTACATGATGTCGATATTAATTCTTGTCCTAATTTGTCTAAAAATTCAAGTTCATCAACGTCTGCAAAATATAAAAAAGAAATATATAGTAATGTGGAAACTTTGACCAGTACAACATGTACTCGTATATACATAGTGTTTTATAATAATATTAAAAATGTTGTCTTTAACTCCAAAAAGTTCAAATTACTGACTATAAACACTTAAATCTTACCCAATTTTGAAAGAACTTCTTTGATTAAAAATTTAACAAGAAAACTCAGTTATTTACAAAGTTTTAGAACACTATTACGTACATTGTTTAACAATAAACTGTTATTAATTTTTCATATAATATTTATTTTACATATTTTCTTGTATTAAGAAATTGGGAATACACGTTTAAACTTGATTACTTTCAAAATACATACTTTACATTTAATCATATTTTAGCAATTCATATAAGTAATATACAAACTTACAAAGTACCTACATTCTCGAAACATATTGAATGGTTATTTTCTATTAAAAGTAAGGAATTTGTTTTGTGCTTGATAGAATTAGACGAAACATACTATATACATAATATACAATCCTAAAACCTAAACTAATTCAATTGAAGACTGGAAAAGACACAAAATAAAAAGGTCGCGCAGCCATATTCGAAAGCACTGAATTCAATGAAAAATTCATTTTCTATACATTTCCTTCAACAACTGCATTTTTACTTACAACAGAAGCGACTTTATAAGTACAAACATTTTTATAGTATATATGTCATCTTGTGTATGGACTACCTATATTTATATAAATTTAACCAATTTTTCGTATATATTTGTATGTGTACCGAGTTTAACCTACACATATGTATTTAATATTTATTAATGACGGAAATTAATAATTACAACGCCAATACAAATATAAGCATAACTATTAGGTACACACTAATCGTATTCGTTGATATTAATTTATAAATTATTATTGTATGCATGAAAATATTATCAATCACATCTTGATTCTTCACACAAACCGTAAATAGGAAAATTGAATTTATTTTGAAACTTTGCAACAAAGCAAAATCATCTATAACAGATAAGTTAATAAATAGGAGTAATTAATAAGATATATTACTGTCAAAGTTGTAAATTTTGTTAAATAATAACCGAACATTAAATATGACATTCAATTAAAATAAATAATTTAATTTGTATTAAATTTCATGATGTATCGCTATTTAGCAAAATACGCAAATATATTATCAATCAAATTATATAATTAATATTTGGCATATGTTTGCCAAACATTTAAACATTTTAAATTGAAAACTCGAAATTCATGCATATGACAATTGCTTAGTTAAGAACTTTGTAATCTACTCAAAAGTTCTAATTCCTGAAAATTTCATTCCAAAACATGTAAGTTCTACAATTAATAATAATAATAGTATATAATAGTATTAATTAATAGTATGTATATCGTAATATGTATATACTTAGGTATACGAATATGTAGGTATTTACGAGTGTTATATTTGTATGTAAGTATACGTAGGAATAAGACTATAAAGTTTAATTTTTAATATTAACATGAAAAATTGGGGCCTTAACAAAATCGAAACTAACTTAATATATGAAAATCTAATTTCAAAAACATTATAACTAACTTTTCACTCTAAACGAGTATATGTGTATGTATACTCGTATATTCTCTTTTAAAGTACTTTTCTGTCGTTAGAAGTTGTTACACAAAATATCTGACTTCGTTGTAAAAACTAAACTTTGCATTTGAATTAATAAACGTGTAAAAACAAATTTCTATTGATTTTGCTTCTTATATAATTATCCTAGTGTAATTGCAGAAAATATGTTTTTTCACAAGTTTTTTTTTAACAAAGTATGTGTATCTACTTAGTTATTGAAGATTTTCACAAACATCAATTTTCATTATACGTAAGACATTTTGCAGTCATATATTTTCAAATTTATTGCATTTTATAATAAAAGCGTTTTATCTTATACAAGAATTTTAAAATGAATTATTTTCTTTGATCTCCGCTTGTATTTTTATAAAAAAGTTACGTATACTTTTTATAATTTAAATAGTGCAAAGCTTACAAGATATGAAGGTGTTATTAAAATTGAAAATAAATACAAAAAAAAACAACATAATTTTAAATACTTACCATTTTCTGACAAAATTGTATCATATAAATCTTCTAAATATGCATAATTTACACAATTCTCTACATTTTTAGGAAGGCGGTCTCTGAAAAATGAGAAGCTGTTGATTATAAGGCGATTTTTTTAAATCTAAACATTTTTAAATAAACACACATTTTAGTAATATTACCTAATATGAAGCTTAACTTCAATTAGTTAAAACAAACTTTAAAACTAATATTCATATTAAGAATAGGGCGAATTATGATTAAGCCTGACTTCTAAAAGTTACTAAAATGGACATCGGATACTCAATTTCAACTCCTATTATTAATGTTAGAGAGGGTTATATAATTTCACATCTAATATAATTAAATCTTACCTAAATTCAAATTATATGCTTAGTTATACAAACTTTATTTGATATGCTTTTACTTTGGAAATGTGGCTTAGATCCTATATTCGTATTTACTTTGCATATAACCTTTATCATGATAATTTTGACATCTAAAATCCAAAATGAAGAATAATATAAAATATACATACATTTGAAAAATTCACGTACTACGAACCAACCTCCCAAAAAAAAAGATTTTTTAACTTTCAATCTAATGCTTCTGTATCTATTTTAATTTTTTTTTGTGAAAAATGATCTTGTCCCTTTTTATCAGTGAACATTTCTAGTATATAAAGAATTTTTTTTAATATTGAAAATGCTAAATAATATTACCATATTTGTGAAAATTATATGACGTTATATAGATTAGACTATGGCATTTTTGTGTAAAAACGGTGAAATTTTATGGAAAATTCAACTCACATTTTAATATTTTTCATAAGATGGTCTCTTTATTATAATAAAGGCATGTACCGTGTAGTTTCTTTAATACGTATATAATGTGAAATTATAATATATTGTTCAGATATTAAAAAATTACAGCTAGAAGGAATACGTGAAACAATTCAATATATGAATTTATTCGAATTCTAACATGGAGAATGTGTCCTCACTTCATATAAGTATGTATAATAAAATATATCATACCTGAAGGTATACACATAGTTTATACGAATATAGGTACTCAAATTTTACTGCAAATAACCTTATATCATTTCCAAAACATTATTTATATTATTACAAATTCGATCACTCTAAAACTTTAATAAATAAAGGATAAAATATGTAATTTAAAAATAAATAATGCATGATTGACTTAAACTCAAACATTATTTAATTAATTTTAAATTTTTATTGGACATAAACTTAAAAAATATCTTGTCGATTTTGTAACATTGATGTCAGAGTGGGTAAAATAAACAAGCTCTAAAACCATTACTTCAAAAAAACCCTTCTAATTATTTTTGAACAAGGATTGAAAACGATGTCGACTCTGAAAAAAGTCTACAAATTAAAAATAACAAAAGTGCTTTAATAAATCCAATAAAGCTTGTATACTTTGTAATTTTGTTACACTTTTGATGGATTTTTGCTTTTAAAAAGTGATTTCTAATGGAACATTATTTAACATTTTCGAGCAATCTCTTTTTTATTGAATTTAATTAATTTTCCACTCTAATTCTACAAATAATAAATTAGCATTACATAATTGTACTTACAGGTCAATTTTACAATTTAGGATATGTACAGTGTGTATTTACCCAAATTATAAATCATATTTTAGTTTTTATACTTACAGACATGAATATTTAGTTGAATCTGCTTCATTTTCACTTTGAATTAAGGACGACAGTGCTACTTGTAGAGCTTCATTCTAAAACAAAAAAATATACTTCATAGTTTCGGGTAAAGCAACATTCGAATATTTTTATATTTAAATTTAAAAATGAAATACTAAAATATAGCCAATACGAATGCACATTTATACCGCTTAACCACTACCAAAAAAAGTTAGAGTATAGGAATGCAATTTCTGTTAGTGGTTGTAAAATGTGGAATATATTTTTATTGCTATATAATTTTCAACTCAGAAAAATAGAGCAAAATGTAGTGCATAATATACGAGTAAGTATATAAATATGTACATACACATAATACACATATGTATTTAGACTTTTTAAATATTGAACGTAATTTAAATACTTAGAAATTGCTCGTCTATATTAAAAGAACTAAATTACGTATTATCTTTTTTCACTATTGAAAAATAACGAAAAATATTTCTTATTCAACGAAATAATCCATTATTATATGTGAATGTGATATATGCTTTCTTATCGGACCATTTGATAAGAATATAAAAGATATCAAGTTTCTCTATTATTTTCAATTTATAAAATGGCCACTTTGCTTTATAATAAAAACAGGGTTACTTTTTCGCCTTACCATAACATTTTCTTTACCGTTCACATTTTAAAGAATTTTTCATTGAATTTCGGGGTTTCGTACGTTATTGCATTTGATCTTTTTATTTCAGTTTAGAAACTGGATAAGGGTACAATGTGGAACATAAAACTATTTCAAGTTTTGTTTTTAATCCGTTTAAAAAGTGTCCTGGAAATAACTGGTTTGGCAAACTTTCTGATCCGTTTTATTACGTTTAGGTAAAATAGTAAAATAACTACTGTACAAAAACTCATACCAACGCAAAAAACTTATAGTAAAGGAAAAGTAAGGAAAAAGTTTTTTTAACTTTTCTGCTAACAGCATTTTTTTCTAAAAGTATTGGAATAGTTTTTGTACAAATATATATTGCTATTCTAGTTGCATCTATAGAACTCTCTTTAGCTGCACTAAACAATAGCAGTTTAATGCAAAATATTTGACAAAAGCTCAATGAAAAAAAAAATGAAATTTAAGACATTTTGTCAAATAAGTAATATTTTTTCCCGAAATAAGACCCGCTGAATCCAAATCCGCTGAACAGAATTCAATTTCGCCAAGAAGTTTTTCAGAATCGGCTATCATTTTAAAAATCTATTAACTAAACTTTTAATGGGTCATAATTTTTTTATTATTAAAGAGTGAATCTTAACTTCTTATTGATATTATCAAATATTATCTTAATTAAGCCAAATACTCGTACAAAAGTACATATAGTTTTCATTTAGAGTTTAGTTTTGAGAAAAACTCGTTTATTCTACGTTGCTTAAAGTGTATTAATAGTATTTAATACATATACATGTAGGTATATCTTCTAACTGAGATTTGATTTTAAGTTTACGTAAGAACGTGACTTGCAAGTAGTGCATAAAATGAACCAGTTTCTGGAAATTTGTTGTTACAGTTTCGTTGTAAACGTTTATATAGGTTGGCATCATAAAATCTCGTTTGCTGACTTTATGTCGTATATAAGGTGCAAGATATCTATAAATTTCTTTCCATTTATTCCCAATAAATTTGGCTTATTATATTTTTATATTTTGTTTGAAAAAACAAAATATTATATAAATGGAGTTTTCGTCGCCGTCGCCGTCGCCGTCGCCGTACGCAAATCTTGTGGGCACGATAACTCACGACAGAATAGAGCTATAAGGTTGAAATTTTGTATACATGTTGTTCTTATATAAATGAAGAACCCTATTGAAAATGGGCTTTATCGGTGCGGCCAAAAAGGCGTTAGCTGCCGCTGAAGGTAAAGAGTCGAAAATTTTATAAGCACGATAACTCACAACAGAATAGAGCTATAAAGCTGAAATTTTGTATATATATTGCTTTTATATAAATGAAGTTCCCTATTGAAAATGGGCTTGAACGGAGCGGCCAAAAGGGCCTTAGCTACCGCTGAAGTTGAAAATTTTGTAAGCACGATAACTCATGACAGAATAGAGCTATAAGGCTGAAATTTTGTATACATGTTGTTCTTATATAAATGAAGAACCCTATTCAAAATGGGCTAGATCGGTGAGGCCAAAAGGGCGTTAGCTGCCGCTGAAGTTTTGTAAGCACGATAACTCACGACAGAATAGAGCTATAAAGCTGAAATTTTGTATATATGTTGTTCTTATATAAATGAAGTTTCCTATTGAAAATGGGCTTGATCGGTGCGGCCAAAAGGGCGTTAGCTTACGGTTGAAGGTAGAGAGTTGAAATTTGGTATACAAATATTTAGCTTAGAAATAAATCTATTTCTTGAAAATGGGCTGGATCGGTACAGCCAAAAGGGCGTTAGCTTACGGTTGAAGGTAGAGAGTTGAAATTTGGTATACATATATTTAGCTTAGAAATAAATCTATTTCTTGAAAATGGGCTGGATCAGTACAGACAAA
>SSSI01002075.1:8135-45313 GCA_004796505.1 Oryzaephilus surinamensis
TTAGCACACGGTCCACCAAAATTTATATTTACATATATATCTAGATGTATACATGCATATGGAATGGAGTGACTTTTTGGTCAAAATTAATCGATTGATTTGACTTGAAAAAATTTTTAATAAAGAAATTGTTCAAGACTTTACTTCTGTTTCGAAATAATACTAAAAGCCTTCAGAGATAATTTTATTTTGGATGGTTTTATATTTTTGCACGTTTAAACAAAATCACCCTGTATATACACCGGATGGGATTTCACAGATCCAATGGAATCACTTTTGGGGCAAATTTAGGCGGGTTCGTTTACCAGTTTCATTACAAGGGTTGGTTATATACAATACAATTAACAATATTATTTATTAGCTATGTCTAAGTACATAAATACGAGTCGATTAATTATTATGCTCTTTTAATGAAGGTTTTCATAATACTTTTATAAAGTATTTAACAGTGCCCTGTTTTTGTTCAGATGTTATAAATAAATATTAGAATGGATTTAAATTGTGGAAATGCTTGTACAATTTTTTTTTTATATAATATATCGTAAACTAAAATAAAACCAACTTTTCAAAAACATTATTTATTGTTCGAAACTTAAGCTAAAAGTTTATGCTTTGTTCAAGCTTTGTTGTACTTTGTCATTTTTACGTTGCAAACGGAATTTGTAAAATAATACTCTGTAGAAAACTTTCAACCAGAAGCTAAGAGATAACTAGTTAAACTATTAACCTCGCTATTAACTATTAAATTGAGTTATTTTTCCTATTTTAATCAAAATTTGCATGCCGATAACGAGAATTATGATAATTATCATTAGTCAAAGCTTCCAATAAAGTTGATAATTAGCAAGAATGGAATTTTTAATAAAAAAATATTTAATAAAAGAATTTCCAGTTTGACATTATTAGATTTCTCTTTTTACTTATAGTTGAAAATTTTCTCACTTCACAAATAAACGTCTTACATTTTAGATGCTTTTTTTCAGAAAGTTTTCATTATGCGTTGTGATGTTTTTTAGTGAATATTTTTCCCTAGAATGTCTTACATCATATCAAATATACAACTACTTTATATTTTCTTCCGTTTCTATGCCATCAGCGAATGGCACGAAAATGGTACATATATTTTTTTAGATATATGTGTATGTTGTTTGTAATAGAATTATGTCGCGACCAAACAAATGACTCGTAACAGAAAAATAATACAATAAATATTATAATAAAAGACTGATACTACTGTAGAAGGTAAAGTTACTTACATTCATCGTGATCTTTGGCGGTGACAGTGAGTACGGTATGTTGAATATCTTCATTCTCGTCGACTTCCGCCTCATATAAAGCTTTGTCAAAATACGGTGGATTGTCATTCTTGTCGGCAATTCCAATACGAATGAATTTTGTCACTGAAAAAATATATAGATGATATTAGTTTACATGTTTATTAAAAATTTGAAATAATTTTATTATTGTGGCTATTGTCTAAATTCTTTATTCGTCTGTATAATATAGATGTTTTATTGTTTTATTTGTGGGAAGGCAAAAGAAATAAGCGGAAGGAATGTGGTTTAACAAAATAACTTATTTCGACAGAGAAAAAGAAGAATTTCGGCTTTTGATACGATTCATGTTATTTATTAAGGTAACCTTTTCACCTGCTTTTTGTGGAAAAAGCTTTAAGCTTAAAAAAATTACTAATAAAACATAAAAATTAAATATCTTGTTTCGTACAAGTATAATAAAATAAATACACAGGTGTATTAAATATAAAACAAAACAATAACAATGTTGTTGAAGTTAATATTTTTCTTAAAGAAACTTTAACATGTTTTTACATTTACCCAAAATGTAATTTTATTTATTCAGTGATGATAAATGGGAAAGTTAATTGGAGAAAATTTTCATATTAAATTTGTGATTTATTGTTTCTAACTTTTTTGGTTAAATTTAATAGTAAATTGTGGGTTCAGAATATAATATTTGTATAATAGTTATCATGGAATGTTTAATCTTAATTTAAAATCTCAGTGATGAAAAATTACAAATAAATATTGTTA
The DNA here is from genome assembly GCA_004796505.1 of Oryzaephilus surinamensis. Classification (NCBI taxonomy): domain Eukaryota; kingdom Metazoa; phylum Arthropoda; class Insecta; order Coleoptera; family Silvanidae; genus Oryzaephilus; species Oryzaephilus surinamensis. The sequence goes on from SSSI01002075.1 coordinate 10,187, forward strand.
GATTATTATCTATATTATAAAAGTTTTGTCCACCAAATAAAATAACAAAAGGTGGCGATGCTCATAATTAATGTTTTTAATTTTAATTAAGGTGCATAAAAAATAAAAACAACTTTTTGTATAATATATGTATGTATGTAGATGTACAACTAAGCCACCATAATTCTGTGGTACACACGTATATGTATATAAACACGAAAATACAATTTTTTTAATGTACTTTTCAGAATTTAAATGGAACGTGTGATAAATTACAAAGTGCATACATCTGACTATTATTGTATCTCTTCTAAAAAATATAAATTCAGCTACAAGCTAAATGCGAAAGTTATAAAAAAAATGCATAATTAAAAAGTTAACTTAACAAAATAAAAAAAGAGAAACTGTAAACCAAATTGAACATAAGAATGCACTCCTACAAATTAAAGTTAGTTAAACAATTTCCAATTGAATTTCAGGTAGTTAATAAAATTTAATTTCAAAAAAACACAAGGGAAATCGAGCTTTATACGTTACAATATCTTTTACCCTTTTTAATAAAATTAACTGTTGGTTTTAACCATTGCACTGGTATTTGACAAAAAATTAAGACCAATTTTGTAACAGAGAATTTAATTATAAAGCTTTAACATATAACAGGTATACTTCGTTAAATAAATTTAATCAACAAATTCCGTTTTTATTATTTTTTAATATACTTTCAACACAATATAATTTAAAGAGTATGTGTGTATCTCAAAGGTTTCATTACAGGTTTTTTGGCAGTTATTGTTACGAAAAATGATGTATACGCTTTATATAAAACACGATGGTAAAAACTTTATTTAACGTTTTATCAGGAGATTAATGATTGTTGAGATTAAATCTTGCATGTGCATATACATTGGAATATTAACAATATACTGCCAGGTAAATGCATATTTGATAAACTCCGTTATTATAAAAACAGCTCTTCATTTTGATAATATAATGCCTGTTCAAGTGAAATATAATACATATGTATGAAATGCATGTGTAAAATTATGGTATTTGTACGTTCGCTCAACAAATGTACCCATCTAAGAGGGTTTGCAATATCCTTCGTCGCCATATTAATGTAATTCACTGCTCTTCACAGATAATAAGGGATTAGTGATTACTCTATAGATATAGAAGCATTCAAGTACTATTCAAGCAAAATAATAGACTTCTTTATATACGTATTTGTTAAAAGAAGCTTAAAAAAATCATTCTCTCTTTCTTAAGGATTTTTTTCGAAAAGAAAACAAGCAACATCAAATCCTTACACAATTCCTTACATCTATTTTATATTACTGTTTTTTTCTGATTCCATCAAGAGTTTGTTCTTAGTAGTATTAGTTAATTATTAAAACAAATAATTGTCATTCATTAAAATAATAAATAAAACAGTAATAAGCTTTCATGTTAATAAAACCGTTTAGTAAAATTGTGTTTTTTGTGTGCCTATAATTATTTCTAATAAAAAAATTTATTTTCAGACAAACTAAATTATTTATCAGATGAAATAAAATATTTATGGCAATATTTTTAATACTTTTTGTGCTAAAAAGATGTTAATTATTTCGGGGTTTCTCGTAAAAAATGTACCTATCTACGTTGGACCATTACGTATAGCTCTACATCTAAAAAGGTGGTGTTAATTAGATTTTTTCATGTATACTTTAAGGTGTGTCATTTAGAAAAAAAAATATGCTAAGGTATTTGAAATAGAATTATGTTATTATAATAATACTAATTTATTATTTATTTTTTAATTTTGCACAAAAATATTTAATATACTATAATAAAATTATAATCTAATGGTTAACGTTTCCCTTATATTTTATCAAAATTAATTAGTTAACTGTTATGTTGTTATACTATCGAGTATCATCATCAATCCTCCTATAGCAAAATTCATCAAGTTGTAATCCAATTGGGTATTGTTCTATTTAACACTTCCAAATGATCTATTACTCTTAATTCCAACAGAATTAATCATGTTTCGTATACTGTTTTCTATATTATAGTGGTAAAAATCGAGCCCAACTTTGTTCCTCGTCATCTTTTCTGGATTTTTATCTTTTTTCATAACGAAACACACGTACCAATGTCTACAATAAAAGTTCACAGATGCGGTGAAAGTAATATTAATTTTTCCCATGTGATCTACCTTATATTTTCCAACACATAAATTTTCTCACCTATTGTATAAAAGATTCTTGAATACTTATGGTGGTAAAATGGAACATACATATACGGAATTTATTATCGCTATAAAATTAAATTAAAATCGATGTAATGAAAATTTTTTATGATAAACTTAAAAAAATTTTTGATATTGGCCAATTCAAGTATAAAATCGTAAGGTCATGCGGAAAAACGTCAAGTTGTGATATTTTATGGTCACGAAAGGGTACTACTGTACAAGTTATATTCAAAATTCAATTGAGTAAATTGTGGGCTATTATAAATTTATAATGATTATTTTTTAAAGTGACCATCGAATGAGAGCTAGTGGAAAATTGATTTTTAATACATACACATATGTATATTATAATAGACAATTTCTTTTATGTGAAAAGCTTATACTATTTTGAAAAATGTCTACATTTTTTATGAACTAAATCTAAAATAAAATAATACAATCAAGGTCCTTTTATTTATATGTATATATTACATAAAATGTTTTATAGCCCTTTTTAAGTTTGAAAATTTCTTCTACAACGAAAAAATATATACTTATATACGTATAAATTTGAAGGGTACCATATAATAGTATAAAATTTATCAAAAAAATTTGTGGACACATTCAATTTATGGAATATATAAATCTAGTTTAGTATTTGAAATAATGGATTTCTCTCTTATTAAAGACTTTTTCACACATTCTGTACGACATTAAGCTCGTTCAATCATAAAGCTCTCCTGTTTACTTAATGCGCAAACTTTGACCAACTTTGCTTCAACAAAATATTTTTCGAACTTAATCCAAGTTTAATATACTCTCTTGTAGAATATGTGCATGTATATGTTTGTGTGTAAAACTTAAGTAAATATGAAATCGTTTGTATTTCCTACAGTTAAACATTAAATATATATATCTGTGGATTCCCGCAATATTTCAGTTGAGAATAAATTTTTGTTGCAAAAGAAACTTGTGTTTTCAAATTCATAAATTATTACGTTTATAGTGATATTTAATTTTAGATTTTTCTCTCTTTCCAACAAACTACATACTAGTTATTATTCGGAAAACTTTTAACATAAATTATTCCAATAAAAACATCCCAAAGAAAATATGTTTTATAATTACACATTAATTAGGCCAAAAACATGTACCAAATCAGATCCCAAACCATGTGTACTTAATTTATTATGTATATAAAGTTTGTGATTAGATTACCCGATTTTGGCATTAAGAAATTGTTATATTATTATAAACAGTATAATAATATCGTAGGTTCGTAGGTATAGGCATTAATACTTTGTAATTGTGTAATTGATACGTGGATACAGGATTTGATTAAGATGTGTAGTTCAATGTAATAATAATGCTCTATTGCCCCAGAGACGGATAGATGTGTAACCAAAATCGATTTTCTTATATCCTACTCTCTATAAGCCTTTATACAAAAGCCGATGTTGTGTAAAATGTGCAACTGTAAACGTACGGCGAAAATGTATACTTATTGCACTAGTGCAAATCGGATAAAGTATGTTTGAATTTTAAATTAACTTTATCTTTTAATGGTGAATCGAATTTGAGAACAAAAACGGAAAAGATTATTATTAAATCAACTAATTTATACAACATAAACGCACAATTGTTCAATTAAAATGTAATTTTTTGTTATTACGTTGAAAGAAAATCTTTGAAACTTTATACACTTTTTTTGTGTTTTGGCCGTTATAACCCACTTTTCTAATTAATGTGTAAAACTTACATTTTAAAGTTGGAAAAGGATTTTCGGGGATAAAACAGCCCAATTAAATTCTCTTTGTTATGGCATTATATATTTAAAGGGTTAGGTTTTACATAATAAACTTGAACTTGTCAAATATTTTGTCTTGTTTTGTAATACTGACGACAAATTGTTCTTATGGCATTATAAAATTCAAACCTACCATATACCTACAGTAATATTTATATAAAATGATCAATATTCGTTTAAATTCAAATCATCAACAAAGTTTAATTAATAAGTTGTAAAAGACATTTAGATTGTTACAAACAAAGTTAGAATGTATATTGCTAATTTATATTTAAATAGGATTTTCTTTATAGAAATGGAAATGTTGATAAAAAATGCATTATTAAGAGTACAAATATGCATTATTCATGTATATACTATATTGAAGATTAAATTCTGAATAAAGATCAAGCACAATATCATGTGCAATTATTTGTCAAGAATTAAGATAAATTATATTTAATAGACAGATTAATTAAAATGTAAATATCTTTCTATAATTAAATCAGTTTTCAATTATAGGCCATATATAGGAACATAAATCTATTGTAAAGCAAAATTCACATACACAGATCAATAATTAATAAATGTGGTTGGTACGTGCATAAAAAGTTTATTAATAAATTCAAAATCTAATATGATATAAAAATTCAATAACACCCATAATGGAAACTCTATTAAATACTTTAGAATATAATCCGAAATACAATTTTTTTCACAAATACATATACACGCGATAATCAAATTTAGTAGTGCAAGTGATTATATGAATAGAAAAAAATGATTACTTGCAGGATTTGTACAGAAAATAGAGAAAAATATGTGGTATTTTCCAAATTTAAGTTTTGAAATAGAGTTTCAGTCCTTGTAGCTGTTTGTAATTTTATCTAGGACTATAGTTCTGAATAAGAAGAAAAGCTTTCTATAGAAATGACAATAAGTAGAAAGTGTTTGAAACTAAATCCTGTCGTAACGTTTCTCTTTATAGTAAAATAAATGCTTAAACTTTTTAAAAGGTGTTAGGATTTACCATTTCAAATCTGTATATGTTGAGCAGGAAATTGTATTTGGCATCAAAATTGAATTGGGTTGATGTTAGACATGTTTTTTTTAAGGTACCATGCATGTCACAATTGTATTTACATGAAAACTTGAAGAACTGATGCTAAATAAATTTGACAGAAAAAAAACTGCAACAAAAATGATATCTTTTGTTAACAAGTTGTCACTTGGAAAGAAAAACTAAGGCGCTTCTATATAAAAATTTTGCTATTGTTGACTAAAAACAAGGAAGTAATGAAAGAAGTTGAAACGAGATAAACTGCTCCCCCTTTGTATTCATTTTTTTATTATTTTGTAACAAATAAATTCTGTCTTTCAATAAAGAAGCGGAGTTCAAGTAAATAAGGGTGGAATATAACGTACAACAAGTATATTACACAAGAAAAAGCTCATTTAACAAAAGAAAGAATTTGTTAAAATTTACATTAGTGATTAGATTTTTAAATGATATTCAAATGAAAATATAAAAATGTTGGAAAAACTGTTCAAATTGTAATACGCTTTATAAAGCAAGCCTTATTATGACTAAAGTTATTTTTTAAATGTAATAAATTTAGATCGTCTCTTTTCTTTATTTAGAACATTTTTTATATATAATAATGAAAAACCTACACAAACGCGACTTTGCCGAATTTATTAAATCGACCAACAGTAGGTAGATTCTGAAAACTTGTCACTTAAACTTTTTGTTATGTTGGACAAGCTCATTAACATGTAATTGGATTTGAGGTTTTATGTTAATTTTACGCAAATTTTACTTGTTTGTCAAAGATGTGTTTGTTCTTGTTGTTGTAAAATTTAAATGCAAATGTTCAAGTACTTAATCGTTGAAAAATGTCGTCGGTTGTGTAACTTTATTAAGAGCACCAATGAAATTTTCAGGTACCTTATATAATAGAGAATTTATATGACCTCCTCAAGTTGGTGGATGTTTAGAAAATCTATTTTAAATTTAATGATATCCCCTTGTGTAAAATCACGAAAACTCAATTAGTTTACCATTACGACCATTCTATATAATATAAATTTATAAAACCAATATTGTGCATAGAATACACTTAACTATTGTAATCGAGGGTATTACAATTAATAAGTTATCAGTAAGCGGATTTTATTAATCATTGGAATACTTAATCAGCAATTAATTACGATTAATTAAAAATTAACAAATGCAACTATTTTTGAAATATTAAATACAGAACGGTGACAAAGTTCTGGTGAATTTTCTAATTCGACATATATACAATTAACAGCTTAAATTAAACATTGACATTTAAAATTATACAGTTTCAAGTTTTCGTGTTAAAATTTAATATACTCTAGAGATTAAAGATCTCTGTGTTGGAAAAGTGTACTGTAAATTTACCAGTAAATTGTCGCGAAGATGTATATGTATTTGGAAAATAGCTCAAATCGTGCAATAAATGATTTAGAAAGTTTATTGATGTAACTAAAGTAAAATATTATCAAGTAATAATTTATCTTTATTATATCCCATTCTTTGTCTAGATGAGAGTTTTTTATTCCGTAAAGCGTACAAGTAATATCACAACTTTTCATATTTATTTCCCGAAATCTTCCAGTACAATTTATCATCTTTTTTTATTAAATATATAATGTTAATAATAAAACCACAATATTTACATTAACAGAAGAATCCGACTAAATAAAATATAAAAGATTAATAATTTAAAAGTAATCAAAGCCAGTCGTTTAATTTGTATCTAATTGAAAATTAATTGCCTTGTGATGATTTTTTGTAAAAGATAAAAAGTTCAAAAGAAAGTATCAATAATTGTAGAACCCCAATTATTCAGTGAATGTTTTAAGAAAAATAAACATATTAAGTGTTCGAAAGTTTTATTATCTATTATATGAAGTACATTTATTTGAATACCTAAAGAAAAATAAATTACTTTTATTATTAAGTTTTATTTGAGTCGAAACCATTTTGTGTTAATTGTTTTGTATTTAACAAAACTTTCTGAAATGTAATCAAATTAAGTATGTCTGTAGTCGTTATATATAAATCTTTATAAATTGAAATACTTTACATTAAAATAAAACAAACTAATGTTGGGCATTTTATAAAAAAAAATACAGAGGGTTGCAACGACAACGAGAGGGTTTACATATTTCAAAATATACTTTTTCATCAATTTGGATAGGTACATATTCATAAAATAACTTCAAGGGAAGTTTATGTAATATTAAATTTTATAGCATAAATTTTTTCACTTCCCATAAATCAATTTTTGTGTTATGCCAGATTTACTTTGTAAAATGAAACTTAACCCAACATCCAACATCAGTCTTTTATTTTTATCATAAATTGCTACCTTCTTGGATGTATACACATTAATTCAATGTGAATTTGTGAACAGAGATTAACCCCAGATTGATATTTTTCGTTAAATTTACCATATTTTTCAGAAAATTTGAATTTTACCGAGTTTTCATTGCAAAAAGCCAATTTTACAATTTATAACATAAAATAGGGATTAATAGTATGGTAATTTTGCAGATATTCAAGAACATAACAGTATATTTTAATAATTTACCTAGTGTTATCTCTGAAAATAAATTTATCGACTTAAAATTACTATTACAGTTGCTCTAAATAATAATAGCACCATATTTTCAATTGTAATTAAGAGTGTATTCAGATTAAGTTGAAATATTAAATATTCACTATGTATAATCAGAAAGCATTTCATTGTGCCTTATCTTTCTGATTATAATAAATATGTTTTACTTGTAGATGAATGTTTTAAAAATGGAAATATATAATAAGAAGTTACAGAAAATGTGTTCGTTCAGCTTCCAAAGTCATTAATTTAAATTGAAAGGCATTAGGATCACTGTAAAAATCAACATATTGGAAAACCAGAAACTAACACAGATAAAAGAATCATTCTAAGTAGCTAACAATAATCGTACAATTATGCTGATTTTATTTTTATTGTATGCAATTTGCTTACAATAACATCTAACTTAGTGAAGTTTTGGTGTTGAAATTACAACTTTGAAATAGAAAAATGTATATGTAAAATCAATTTTAAATTTTTGTTAACATAGATCGTATGACATAGATAAATTATAGTCTATTTGATATACCCACTCACTATATGCTCGTCTTTTTTTTCATGGGAATGCAATTTTTCTCCGTTTTCGTTCACAGAAACATTTTACATTTACTCAAATCTATTTCATTCCTTAAAAGAAAATCACTCCGTTCGCCATTAATCGTGAAAAAACAGAAAATCTGTTTGTCTTTTTTCGGTTAAATATATTTCAAATTTTGTTATTGTGGTTGATATATGAAGGATTTAATTAATAAGCTTATTTCATTGTCATATATATGACCAGATGCGTGAAATCCTTTTTAGTTTTAATTATAACCAGGGTCTATAAAAGAGTTTTTCCAGAGAAAAAACCTAGCCATTACATAGAAGAAAAAAAAATAACCGCTGGAAAGTTGTAACACGTTACAAAAAATAAACTCGATATATTAAAATGTAAATTAGAAAATGGTTTTCGCATATGTAATACTGAATATTATCATATTTATCTACATAATAGACGTGTGTGTGTGTTGTTCTTTACTATATGTTATCCCGTAATTTTTTTTTGTATTAAAAAATATATCTACAAAAAGAAGTTGTTGGATAAAAAACTAGCCATGTATATTGTATTGTAAGTGAAAAAGCTTAAACGTGTGCGAACTAGAATATAATATAAAAAGTAAAAGAAGGTAATATAAATGCGTATCTACCACAAAAGTAAAAAAATTAAGGTACTTAAACTAGAAAAAAGAATATAAATAAAATTAGAAAAAAAGGAATATAAAAAGCTTAGTAGAAGGAAATAAACGAGTTTAGGGAAGTTAAACGAGAACAAAGGAAATGGATATAAATAAACTAGATTAGATAAACCAATCAATTTACAATTTATACGGTTGAAATTTAAGCTTTTGGTTTAAATTTAACGAAATATAAGCTTACATCAACGTCATGTGTCAGTTTTAGTCCAATGAAATTGAAACAATTAATTATGCTAAAATATTTTATGGTATAGGCCAATGTTATGGATGAGAGAAAAAGTTTTTACGAACATTTGTTTGAAAATGGAGAGAAGTTACATATAAGCTTTCAACTGAAAATGTTGTATATGTATATGTAAAATTGAAATTTTCTTCATTTTGTGAATAAGTAAATGAAATTTGCCATACTTGCATATACATTTTCGATGACGTATTCGTTTTTAAATTATCGAATAAAAGGAGATTTGTGTAAAGTTGTTAGCACCAATATTTTTAATCTAGTTTTCACATTGAAATTTGAAAAGCTCGGCAAATATTCGCCTTCTCTCTCTCTTAAATCTAATATCAAATGAAACACCCGCATTTTTTTTAAAAGCAATCTGGTATTTATTAGGTATTTTTCAAGATCTTGTTTAGATTCAAAAAATCGTAAACAAAAACAAACAAATGTGTTCGTAATTTTTCTTCGAGACAGATTTTATAGTGTTTGTTGTTCTTGTTTTTCAAAACATTGCATAAAGTTTTCGTAAATATGTATGTACCTGCCGATCACAAACGTATAAATGTAAGAACTTTGATACGGTTGCAAATAATGTAAATGTGATATCTCTGTATTGGCCATTAATTCAAAAAGCTAAAGTTATAGTAAGACAAATACGGTTAAATTTACGATCACACACATACCCCATAAACTAAAATACCTAGATTAAATTAACAAGTTGTAAATTTTGTTTATTTAAACTTGGAAAGTGAGAGTTTCGGTATCTGTACATTTTCAAATAAACCTATTTATAGTGTACATAATGATACATAAGTAATTACAAGTGAAAGTTAGTTTATACATGAAAATTAAATTCAAATTTTATCAAACCCACGTACTTAACCCTTATACTAACCCTTTTTAAATGTCGATAGATACACAATTTTTCACAGAATTAATTTAGTGAGTAGAAATATTAAATATTTATAGGTGAGAAAATACATATTATTAATTCAAATGAAATATTTTTTCGCAGTTACTTGAAAAAAGAAATTATATGTCACTTTCTTTAGCTATTTTTTTAATTTATAATATTGTACTTAAGGGACAAATAAATATTCCACCGTATTCCCTTCTTACATTATTGTTATAAATTGTGTGAAGTCTATTTTTTTACTTTTTCATGTAATACACGGTGTATTGTATTTTGTGTTTGTAAATATGTCGAAAAAGTAGCACACATATAAGGATAAACTGGAAAATAGTGAATATATGCAAGCAGGCACAAATCTTGTACATTATGCAATGTATGCTATAGTTTCATTACAATATAAGGTGAGATATATTCTTTTTTCATTACCTATAAACATGCTCCTCATGAGGTCACCTCAATGCAAAACTCAGTTTATGAAATCTTCTCGGAAAAATTTCCTTGCAAAAGATATAATGCATTAATAATTCACGTGCGTATATTATGCATTTTCTTTTACTTAAATAAATCAACAGATAAAAAATGTTAATGAACAAAAAATAGGACAGTAACGTAGTTTTCCATAAAACTCAAGAAAAATATAACATTATTATGTTAATAAGACAGGCGAAGTGGCACGTTTTGTTCAAAGTGCACTTAAAATTGCAATTGAATTCTCACTACATATACCTAGATAATACTTATACGTGGTTATGCACATATCTAAAGATAAAATAAAATTGCTAAATACGAAAACTGTCACAATGAACGATAGGATGTCAATTCTTTAAAATTGTCCCGCATTTACTAATGTTGGTCTACCAAATATGGCTTTGTATTTATAAAGAAAATGTGTGTCTTGAACTAAACCTTCTCAAGTGTATTTTACACTGACACCAAATTTAAATGGGAAGACTATCCCCAATTTATTGCGGTTGTATTATAGTGCCCATGTATCCAAACGATACGAACATTTTCTGACCTAGTTTTTTTTATTCTTTTTCATTTTACGTAAAAATGAATTTTAAATGTAAGGAATAGAATATTTTATTTTACGACATATTATATCATATAGGGCTTATCGAAAGTAATTGATGGGGAGGAAAAAAAACAACAAACGCACAATATATCGTAATCATAATTGGATTATAATTTAATCTATTTTATGCATGTGAAGAAGAAATAATTTACAATAAATATGCATAAAACTTTTCCCGTGTTGTATTTGATTTCGACGAAAAATAATTCAGGTGGAAATTATAGCCTTGTGGAAAGTATTTCATTTCTCTGTTTTCGAATAACAACGAAAACAATAAAAGTCAATTAAATTATAACTATGTATGGCTATTATGTGTATTACACCCATCGGTTGTATAATGTAATCAAAATATTGATAGATGCAAATTTTCCAAAAAGAAATAAAAGATTAATTAAAATTTGAACGCAATATTTATTATGCAAAACAGATGAGTACTTGAATAAAGTAACCATATTGTTTAACTAAATTAGTCTAGAATTCGTATTTAAATATTTCGTTCAATTAATCTCAAGTGGAGAGATAAAAGAGTGGACAGGTGTTGTTGAATTTTTAACATTTTGTTACCGTTATGAATAATAAACGGAAAATAAAACACTTGTCACTTGAATAAGATAAATGATGGGTTATGGTGCTTAAAATTTATAATACAAATTTCAATCGTAAAGAACTTGGAAAAAAATTTTATGTGCTGAAATCTGAACAATATACTAATATATATATGTATGTTTATATAATATAAACAGTTTGATTAATGTACATTGTACATGAACACAAAATACGCTGTATGTACAAACATTGTTTTTATGTAAAAAAAAAAACAATAGGCAAAAGTGTTTCAGTTTTATTAGCTTGAATATACAAACGTATGTATTTTGTTGTATTTTCTTTCGTATTCATATTTTCCTTTACAGTTCACTTAGGACACATTTTCCAAGGTGTTTAACGAACCCGTTTTCCTCTCCAGAGTCAAATTGCCGAAAATATATATAAACATATTAAAAAAAAGAGAACAAAACTTAAATAGCAACAACATGGACATTAAAAAAAATTAGCGCACTGAAAAACACTGTTTTACATTTGTGTATGAGTTTTTACTAAAAATTATTATAAATTGTGCCCATTAAGAAGGGTGCATTAATTAAATCATTAAACATTACGCTGAAACAAGTATCATGTTAAAGTTTAAAAACATAATTTTTAATAAAAATGGGTAAGGGTGGTAATGTAGTCTGAAATATAAACGCATTTTATAAAAGCAAAATCACGGTCATTATTTTTATCAGTTATTTAACAGAATTTAGTTTTCGAAATGAAATTTTCCTTTATATAAGCCGATAAAATGCTTATGCAAATTAAATTTTCCTACTACTCCATACCGATTTGTTCATTTTTAATTGATATTCATTGAATTTCATTTTATTTTCGCTTATATTTTGAGACAAAGCAATATTTATAGAGGATTTGTAGATAGAAAAGCAAAAGACATCTGATAAATGGATATTTAATTTAAACCGGATAAGTAATAACATTTAATGTCCAAGTTAATAAAGTTAAAAGAGACATTTATTGACAGTTAAATTTTCTAACACATAAAAAAGCTAATAAACTATATACATATTTTTCAATTCAACCACTTTCCCAGATATAAAGGAAATAGCTATTAATAGAATAACTAGTTTTCAGCTTCTTTATCATATAATAGAAATTCCTTTTGTGTGTCATCAAATGAATGTGCATTCAGTGTATTTATATAATGTAGCCGCGCACATGAGGCAGATAATCTATTTGGATAACAGTTTAGATTTGGTTCTAGCTTCCAACATATAATTAGGGTATTATCAAAACGTGTGAATATTGTGTCAAAAGCAAATTGCATAATAATACAAAGTTATATACTATGTACGGACATTTTGTGCAACTGATTATAGATAATAAGAGATTCAATTATTGATTATATCAACAAAATGATTTAAATACTAATACATTCGTGCTGTATTATATCAGTTGAACAGTGACAAATATTTTTTTGATAAATCCTACAAATAAATATTAAATTGTATTAGGGTTACAGTTTCCTGAAAACTTTCTAGTTTAATTTAATATTTGTTGGTCGAAAATGAAACTCAACCCAAAATCTTATATTCGTTGAGCCCAAAGATCACTGTCATTATCGAGGGAGAGCGAGAGGCTCACTCGAATCTCATCTTTGCTGAGCCAACATAGAGCAACGCATCAATATAAATAATTTAAAGGGCAACCCCTAAATTTCAGACCACTTCACATCAAAGAATATAAGCAATTTTTCCTATTATATTAAAAGAAGGTGTTTTCTCGGTTGTTTTCTAACCATATATTTTCCGGGAAAATATACAGTGTTTATAAGTGAAAGCATATAACAACATCATGTTTTATTCTCTCAACAAAAAAAAACCGCAGCATCTACTCAAAAAATACAAACAGCAAGTGGTTGAGTACACACACACAAATATACACAACGTGTAAATATTTTTTCTGGTACTTTCCTTTTTAGAACCATAGTTTTTCTTTGGTAGATCATACATTGTAACCAGGTCACGGAAACCATTAGTAGGTGTCCCCATTTTGTATAATACGTGCCCAAAAAGAACACATCAAAACCAGGATATAAAATATCATTATAAGATATTTGTGTATATTGGTTTATTTTATATAATAAAGAAATATATTGAATGTGTTGTGTTATAATAAATTCCATTTATAATTCTGTATTTACACAGCAAAAGCAAATATTCGTCATCAACAGTGTGTCAAACTTATTTTAATATAATTTTCAAAACTTTGATTAGCTAACTTGAAAAATATATAAAGAGAGATATTTCACCTGTGGTATGGTGATGGTATAGTGAGGTGGTGTTGATGGTTTAAGGGTGTCAAGTTTGAGGCGTACGTCATTTTATACAACAAAGTTAAATTAAACTTAGGTATACGTAAATTCCTTTTAAAGCTCACATATATATAGGGTACATATAAAGTATTACCTATTCACTATATCGTATTTGTATTTGGGGTATATAATACCAAATCAATCTATGAAAATCTCATTAACTTAAGTAATCTTTTTGCCTTTATTATATTTATGTGCATAAAACTGTTATATCGAGAAAGTTTTCAGATGAATATGCCATTGAAAATGGTTATTTTGTATTAATTATAAAATGAATCTAAATAGTTTACAAACAAACTGAATTTCACATTAAAATAATAAAATAAACTAGCTAAATAAATTAGATACATAACACCATTTTACTAATTTTAATTATGCAATTGTAATGCAGATTTTCACCGACAAAACATATTGAATGTATTTTATTATTATAATTATAATATGAAATTGAATTTACAAAAAAGGCACTTAAACAAATTGCTTTTGTGTATTTTAAATAAACTCTATGATCCTTGTAATTAGGTTAAATTTTTGTTAAATTATTTTTGTTCAATCAGTTTTAATGTTAGAGATACTCTAATATTATATACGATATATGTATGATTATTATTGAAATATGAAAGATCGTTAAACATCAAAAGAATCCGTCAACTGAGTCAAATGCAATTTAAAAAATGTTGTTATATTAAATGGCTAAGAATTTACTTAAATGGACCATTAAACTCAAACTTCTCAATTTCAGAATGATTATTATTAAATATATTTTTATCCTTATGTTATTTCCCGTTGATGTTATCCCTATATATTATTTCTAAGTATAATTTTACTTGTTTTTATTATTGCTTTTCTATTATCGCAACACTGTGACGTATATTCTTATATTTTATCAATCAGTATATGTCAACCCATATGATGGATTTTCAGTTATAACTTTATTGCAGATGTTTCCCAACTTTTATTTCGTAAAAATTGAACATTAATTCTCCAGTAAATTGTTATGCGGTAAAACAAAAATGCATCTGTTTAATGTGTTGTAAAAAATATTTTTTTATAATGATTACATGAAAAATATGTACGTATTTTTCGAGGTATTTTTGCATTTTTATTACCTATATATAAATTGAAGTATATTTTTATTGAAAAGCTAAATGAAACTATTGAATTGTAACAGGAATAATAAAAGACTTGTTACATTCAATATAAACAAACTTTTTAAAAAAACCGGTTGAAAGCTTCAATGCCAACAATTTTCTATAGGAAAATATCCTGAATGGAAAACAACAACACAATTTGAAAAAATACAAATTGATTGCTAGTTAAATTATGTGCATGTAAAGCTACATACATATTTACTTTATTTTAATGTAATTTATTTTTAAAATACGTTTGCGTATATTTCACAATTTTATGAAAGTGAATTATTAAATCAACAATGCAAAGAGTTAATTAGAAAGACTGAAAAACTACATACATACAGCATAATATGTAAGTTTGCATAAACAAAGTTTGTATGAATTGATGTTGCCTGAAAAAAAGTTAATGTCCAGAAACAATTGCAAAAGCAGTTTTAGTGCCATTTAAATAATAATAATACGGTCATAAAAGCACATAACGATATTAAAAAGCTTTGATTCGTGTTTTTTTGTAGGTATTTAATTTTCTTGTGCGCTCAATCTAAATTACCTACCTATTAAAATAGGACTGTAAGTACCTAACAAGTTTCTATTAATTTGCAATCGGAATTAGTCGTAATTATTTTATCATTAAATATTAATTAATAAGAATTATTTTCTACATTTTAAATGTAATACTATAGGTACAATTAAATTCCAACAACATACAAACATATTGTGTAAGCTAATAATAATACTTGAAGTTTTGCATACATTTTGTATAAGAATGGAGCTCTCGAGAGTGCTTCCGTTTAATTACTACTTTTTGAGTGGAATTCTAAAAAGGTAAAACGAAGAGTTTCTATTCAAAAAACTGCTACGCGAATATATGTATAATTTAATAACATTTTAAAATTAGATACATTTAATTGGATAATTTCTTTTGTACAAGAATATACCTAGGTAAGTGCTGTTGGTTAAAACCCAGAAGACCTTCAGAGGGTCGACCATTACACCACAATCACTCACATCGCTTGTATTTCCGGTATACTACGGTTACACACACTCCGCGGAGCATGGGCCATACTGGCAAAATACTCCGGTAAAACACCCGGAGTCCGGAGTCTCTGTTTCCAGAGACTTGGAGGATGGTGGATGGACCTGCGCGAGCTCTCGCGCCCAATAATTCTGACCATTTATTATTAATAGGCAAATTAAGGGAAAAGTCTTAAATCGTGCGATAATTTACGATACATTCAGTGGGGACATACTGAAAAAAGTCCATATCTTTTGAAAAAAATTCGGAATTGTGTCAAATAATTTTTATCCTGTACAGTGAAATGTGTAAAATTGTAAATGAAAATGGGCATTAATCAAATTTTTCATTTCTGATTTTGTATGATTTGTTTTAATAACCATTTCATAAAAACCTGTACACAGCTTTTGTGATATGCGCTTAAAACATATTATGCTTAAACTATAGTTTATAGTTTCAAAAAAACAACATCCCGTATTTCACAATTGTCTAAAATGATGTATTTAACACGTTTTGTGCATCAACTATTTATACTTGTTATATAAAGTATATAAAAAGAGCATTATTATTTAGTAACCATTCAAAAAAAGTGACACTCAACTTGATCAACTTGTCACAAAGATAAAAAGCTTACATCACAGTTTTTCACCCATTTCAAATTACTGCGCCATATTCGTCCGCATGAATTTTACCGAAAATTGTTATCCATACTCGTATATGCGTTATATACATATATATAGTGTAGTGAAAAAGAAAGATGGTATATTTCGGATCGAAAACAAATTGACTTATTTTGATAAAAAAGATTTCCTATATAATGCCTACATGGTCAAGTAGTCCTTAAAAGAAAAAAGTTTTGGGTTCGTGGTACCGTCTTCTTTATTTATATTTCCGTTGAGTTTAAAAATATTATATGCGTTTATGATGAAAAGCAAATAATCATTTAATGAATTTACATTTTGCTTTACTGAACAAATATATGTAAAGTATAAAACATTAAATATTTATATAAAAGTGCTGCATTACATTTGAAAATTTTGCATTAGATATTTTAAGCTTATAGAAACCAGCATACATAAAGAAAATGTAATAAGCACATTGCATTTGTTGTTATAATACTATATGCAACTCGTTCCAGTTTTAAGTATGGTCTAACTATATTTGGTGAAGGGTTGTGTGCTCTGCATTCAACATAGTTGGTCATATATGAAAGACAACAAACTAAACTTTGTACATTATTTTCAAAGTTTATTAATAAAATTAGGATATAAAAGAATACGTAATGCAAAATTTGGCTCATGAATATATGTTCAGTATTATATTAGTTAAAATTCAGTAAAATTAATTTCAAAAATATAACTAACAAATTCATATTCTATTATAAAAGAAAATTAGCAATAATGAACAGCAGTGTCTTTGCATTTATAAAATGAAGATAGCATTCAAAATTTTAATGAGAAATTTACATAGTAAAAGAATATAATAAAATAAATCAACCTTTTTAATATAATGATGTATTGCTTTTGAGAAATTAAATATTTATATTCAAGTTGTGTATAAGAGAAAAAAATACAATCACAACTTTCCATTAGACGAAAAAATATCTCGACAGGAAAAATTAATGACTTTTAAATTGGATTTGTAGAACGTGAAGTTTTAAAAGTATTTAGGTCAGATTTAATAATTTTTTTATGTAGAAGAAGATAAACACTCCCCCTTATTACGAAAATTGATCTTAATTACATTCATTTCTGTTTGCAAAATTAAAAGTGGTCATTCAGTGAATTCTTTTCATACAATTAATGTACACAAGTTGACCAACATTATGTTATATTTCATTCACAAATGATAATTTTGATTAATTATTATAATAAAATTAATTAAATTACCCTTTAAATAATGTAGCGTGAAAAGTTAATGTCGTGGAAGTTTTGTATAATGTATAAGAGAGGCCTTATATGACTGTTGGAGAATTACGTTGTTCCCAGTTTGTGTCTCAAGATGCACAGGCAATCTTTTGATGACTTTAATCATAATTCTCTAACATCAGCTTATTAAGTTTGGTGCCTAATATATGTACGTTGACTTCCAAAAGCACACCTACAAACTACATATGTCACAACCCCATCTAAAGTAGCACTTTATTTGACGTGTGCATGCAAACTTATCATTTGAAATACATTTCATATATATAGACAATTTACATAAAATGTTTGACCTACAAAAGTGCACTGCACCAATGCAAACTAAATAAATTCAAATAATTATTTGTTTGATATACTTTCGGGTGGTTGTAAAATTTTATTACACCAATATTTTATGTTTATATGGCAAACTTTAATACTTTTGCTATATAAAATTTGTCTAAAAAGTATACATAGTTTGCAAAGTAATTAAATTATGATAAGTAATAAGTTATTATAATCCAAACGTAATATAAACGTGTTTATTATTTACGTCGATTTTAAATTTATGAAGAAAAACTGTTTTGTTTTTCAAAAGTGGTAACACATATATCTCAATGAAATTGTCCAGTATATTCTTGGAACATAACATATCTAGCTGAACTAATGACTGTTTCTCTCACGAAAAACAATAAATTTTCCTCTGGCCAGTGCAACAACTAAACGATTTTCCAGACTAAATGCATATTTAGTTGCTCACTTTGAAAAACTTCATTTAAATGCGTCTCCTGAAGGGCCATTAAAAGTGGTTTACATCTAATAGGAAAACGTTTTTAGGTCGTATATTTTTTTAACGTTAATTCCCAATTTCTATACACACATATGTAAACATACATAATGAATGGTATTATCGATCAGTAATTAATTTTTACCGATCTAAAAAATAATTGTACCTTTTCATCACGTTAGGTTAATGTAATGAAATCATTTGTATCTGTTTTTATCAAATCAAAATTGATTTATCAATTCGCGATATATACGTACATATAAAAATATATTACATACAGATACAGATATATATATTTTTTTGTCAAAAACACACCAATAAATTTCAAACAATAAAATCAATCTCTTTTATTGTTAGTGGAACCATTAATTTTGTAAAAACATAATTAAATCTGGTCTAGTTGAATAATAGAAAAACTATATAATTGGAAAAAATGGTATTCTATTTTGTTATGAGGCATTTTTCAGTCCAACAATAAAAAGGTCACATATTTATTGTCAAATTAACTGTATAACGGGGTTACGTTTGAGATTTGAGCGAAAAAAATGTTGCTACTATGCCTATATGGTAACATAAAAACTTTTCCACTAACAAGATCACGGTCGAAAAGAATGTGACAAAGGAGCCACAATGTCGACGTGTTACTGTATATACTTTACTATATACATCATAAAAACTGTCAAGCTTAATACTGAAACGGATGATGCCATTCGATCTGTTAAAAGTTATACTGTCACATTAAGCTAATTATAATTGTTATGCTTATCTCTTAGCCTTTTTAACGTAAAATTTTCTAATGACAACATGAATATACTTAATTAGTATTAATTAGATTTTAATTAAAGTCATTTATGTAATCCGAAATTCTTGTACAAAATCTCTGATTTATTTTTCCATGGAATCAACAGTAATGATTTTTTGCATCCGGTTTTCCTCTATATATACGTTATATCTGTATAATGTATGTAGGCATTCATTGCTGATGGCCCAACGCTTCACTAAACGAATTGACACATTGGAGAAATATAGCTTGTTTACAAAAAGCCGAATTTTACCCCTGAAAACTGAAACGCGCCTCTATAGTTTCAGTATGTCCCCACATCTAATAAACCAATTTATAACTATGTCATGGCGAAATCAATAGAAATTTGTGTGTAGTATTGGTAAAACAGAATAAAGAAAAAATATAATCGTGTATGGACTATTTTCGACTTTTATATATGAGGTCACTACTGTAGATAGCGAACCTGACGAACAGTAAAAGAGGAAAAAGAAGCGGAAGTACGATGGGGTGGTAGCCAGCACTATATGGTGTTGGTGGCGGTATGGAAAAGTATTTGAAAAGTTTAGGGGTGCCAGAAAGAAAACAACACACTACCGAAAATCGGTGACTTATGATGCCCGGCAAAGAGGTAGCAAAATTCAAAGCAATAATTTCTACTTGAAATGTAGGTTATACGAGAACGCCGTAATTTATATTCCTTTGATTTTTGCCCATTACTGTTAAAAATTTATCTATGTGAATGAAATGCATTATATGAAACTGTTTTGAAGTGGTTTCTATATGTAATATATTCCGTCTATATTCGAATAAAAAGATTTTTCATTGCTTCGTTAGATAAATATATACATTTTTACATTTTACAATTTATACTTTTACGTTTTAACACGTACATATTACGTTTATATACACTATATTTCAAATAAAAATGTCAGAAAGAGGAAAAAAATGTTACAAATCCCGAGGATTTGCCGTTGTGTGTGTAGAGGCCAATAAAAGAATTATATTTAAATTTGTTTTAAAGAAAAAAATGCTTTTGAAAATATGTTATATAGATGGGGAAAAAAATTCTCTGAGGCATCAATGCAGTCTTCGCCCACGTAAATAAGAATTATTCGCTCGGTTGGACCTTTGACCGCAATTTTCTCAGTTACGAAGAAGAAATCCATGCGGTTATTTGTTCGATCAGCCCCTATATAACATGTGTTTATATGTCTTTCTGGATTTTGCTTACAAAACGGAAACAAACTTGCATATTCAATTCAATATTCGTGGGATTGCCAAGCCAAAATCCTATGCATATGTACATATTTATATATCAAAACAGTTGTAAACATTTCCACCTGCATTAGTGATAATCAATCGATTATTGACCGCAATCGTGATTTATATAGGATTCCAGCATATTTGGTATAATTCGTCTAATTGAAATAAACCGTTTCTCAGCATATACAATATACAAAAGTTCATACAGAAATATATCTAAAATACGCTAAAATAACTCTGAAGAACAATTGATAAAAAAATAACAAAGGAAAATGGTTGTTAAAGTTAACTCTGTATATTGATGAATATTTTATTGCAATCGCAGCAAAAGAGAAGGCTTTTCAAATGATCTTATAGAATATTAAAAACTATATCTTCAATATAAAGACGTTCCAGAAATTATGAGTAATTTTTTCTTATATTCTTTTATTATATTTTTCGTTTGTAAATAAATTCGTTTATTATGAATTAATAAAACTGGAATAGTTATAAAATGAAGTAATTTTCCTAATATAGTAATTAGGGTGGCATGCATGATCGCAATAACAACAAAAGACACGTTTAAACTCAATGTAAACGTGTAATAACTATACTAATTCATTCAAAACATATACTCAAATCTCGTTTAAGTTTCCTAATCAATTAAGTTTCAAGTGAAATTTATTTTGAATGTATGTGGTGTAATCGTATTCAAGTATAGTATATACATATATGCTCTCTACTGATAGAATGGGATTTGTGGGAAACGTTGCGGTTCTTGTGTGAAGACAGTATGAGCTAAAATGAAGCATATAGTTGAAGCTATATGTACATATATTTAGAAGAGAACTCGATGGATGGTTTGTTGTTTGGTAACGTTTGTACTTTAGTTGAGAATTTGCACAATTGTCTGTGTTGTTGTTCAATCCCATTGGGATGGACACAAAGTGCACGACAAGCAACCTAATATTTCAGCAATGTTTGTTCTCCTCGGTTCACTAACAAAACTAATAAACTGCTATAATCATGTTTTGTACGGAAAAAACTTACCCAAATGCAATCAATTAAATACGTGTGAATTGTTGTTTTTTACTCACCTGTAACAAAAACATTTAAATAAGTAATTTAATTGAAAATTACATTTATTTGTAAATGCAACAGAATACAAATATTTATGTAAATTCGATTTATGCAAATTTGGATTACTATTACATATAGATCCATAAACTAATACATTTCATTTAAAATAAATTTTTTAATTTCCGTATATATACAAGTTATTCAAAAGAGGAAACGTACTTTACAAAAAAAACTAATTATTTTTTGGTCTTATATTAAAATTAATGAGAGCGAATGTCGAAACCAAAAAAGGAATTGAACAATATAACGTTTACAAAATTCCAAATAAATTAAAAAATCGAGACAAGAATTTAATATCATGGAATAGATTAGCTTGCGCGATCTATAGAATGTTGATGGAACTACATATTATCAAGTTCAATGTTAAAAGTAAAGCTCTCACGTTCAAACGAGCTTTGGAGCTTACGCTAGTTATGCGCTTGCTTATCTGGTTAATCAATAAAGTTTAAGCGGGATACAGAATTCAATATTCACTCCCTGCACAAATGGCGCCAACTAGCAAGCAGCGGATCAACTTTTCCAATTTTCCAGCGGAAAAGCCTTGTAGTACATCTGCGAAACTGTAGATGGCGCTATGCGACTGAATTTTACGGAAATAGCAAGCAATAAATTCAAACGGAAAAGCGCAAATAACTATGATTTATTAAAAGTTTCTGCAGTTCAAAGTAAATTATTACATTAAAAGTAAATTATTACATTAATTCGTAAGTTCTGTCTCTGTACTTTATAATTGCATTCTTTAAAAATATAAGTTTTAAGTAGTTTGCCACTTAAAACTGGAAATCTTCTACAATAAATCATAATTAATATTTCTCTGCGTACCTGGTTTAAATCAAATATTCGTTTCTTCAAGATATCACATTTAAAATGATAAAAGAAAAAAATTTAAATTTACGTTATGTCTCCGTGTAACAGAATCTATGAAGTATATTAAAATCTCATATTATACGTACTTTTAAAAAAACATTTTTTCCGTACGACGTGAATGTAATAAAAATTTATGAAGAGTTCTAAAGACCTTTAAAAATATACGCACTTCATTTTAACAGACAAAAATTTGTATGAAAACGTATATATGAGAGAAGATATCCTGAATAAGCGAATTATCGTATAAGAATAAGTAAGATTCGTATATCAAAAATAGATTTAAAAAATATATTTAATCTTATATTTTATGTTATACGTAAAGGTGTTTAGGTAAAACGAAATGCATTCAGATCACATACAAAGTAACATTTATTATTCTATATGTGCAAAACGCTTTAATCTCAGAGAAGAGACTAAAAAATGAGCAAAATAAGCACAAAACAACTACACATGCATATGATAAGAGAAATAAGCTCGATATATACTCTGGTAAATAAACCACATTTTACTTTTACATTTGACATATCGCATGTGTGCTATATATGTTTGTTTGAGTGACGAACTTTTTTCCATTACCTACATTTAATAGTTTTCGATATTCTATTTAAATATTCGATGGAAATAATAGAAATGCAAAACTGAAAAATAACTTTCTGCGTCAAATTTTGAATCAATAGAATTTGATTTTTCCGCATAAACTTCAATTCCATCTTGGAAACGTCATATTACTTTGTGGTGTGTATATTATATTTCAATAAAAAAGAAACTTTTCAGTCGTACATGAATATCAAAACTCAATAATATGTTATAGGTACAGCATTTTATATAAAATAATATATTTTTTGATCTATGTTCGTTCAAGCCCGCAAGTATCCATATGAAATTTTCAATCAAAGAAAAAAATCGAAACAATAACTGATAGGAGTATAATCTAAAGCACAATAAATCGCTCATAAAATATGCTTTAAAAAATATTCTAGTTATTAATCGGTTTCTTTGTAGCCGTGTGTATTGTAAAAAAACAAACTAGATACATATTTAATAATGTACCAAGTTTTCAGAAAGTTTTTATTTATACACTTTTTGACAACAAAAAAGAACTTTCCATATTTTTACGTATTTTACGTTTTCTTACTGATCCGAAACTTAAGCCATCAAATCCCTTATATACTTCTTAACAAAAAAGTGGTACTGTATTATTCTATACATTTTTTTTACAACTTAAGTAATAATAAGAAACCGAACAAATAACCCCGAAAATAAAAACTAAGAGAAATCGTAAAATTCTTAAGTTACTTTTCTGAGACAAGTACATGTTTTCCGAAAAGGTAAAACGTGTAGTCCAAGAAAAATTTAGTATTTTACCTAATTAACTGCGGCCAAAGTATTTAGAATAAAAATAAAGTTGGAATAAAATAAATACTCTTTTAAGTAACTTGCACAGTGCTTCCTAACACCATGTACATTACGAAGGACTTTACTTTCTTACGCTGTATAATATAGGGCTGATATATTTTACAGCTGGTTCTTCCGTATAAGACTTTGCTACTTTTAAAGCATCACAAATAAAAGGATCAAAAGAAACAAGAAATCGTGTAATTTGTTCACTCGTTTAATGGCTCAGTTTAATTCATCAGAAGCTAGCAACTTTTTTTTAGAAATTCTAAAGTTAATTATCCATTGAGGATAGAAAGAAAAAACGTTCAAATGATAAATTGCTTATATATATGTATATTTAATATATAATAGAAACAGAATTAAGCCTGTAATCATTTTAATGCTTTAAATACTCTTTGTCAGAAAATTAATACTTAAGGTCCATTCATTTAGGGATGAAAAAAATATGATTGGTCAGCTTCCACGTGATTTAATTTTTGAAATTTTATTGATCGAAAGCAAGGTTATAAGGTGACAAATGTGACAATTATTGGATAATTTTAAAAAACGTCATAATTCAATATGGACGATTTTTCATCCCTAAATGAATGGACCTTAGTAACAGTATATCTAAGAGAAGAGCAACATTCTCTACGCTTTTACCAGTTAATGACATATTTCCTAATCAATTGCAAATTGGTTCAAGCCATTTGAAATGTTCCAAATTCCATAATTGGCTTTTTGACATCCCTACGAATTATATTGTTGGTAGAGAAAATCAAGCGAACTACAAAACAGCTTTTCATCGTCATTTTATCGTATTATTGCTATCATTTTATATTTAGTATTTTACTGAAATGCTTGAATGAATTTTTTGGGGTCAACTAATATAAAGCCCCCTGTATATGTGTGTGTATATTACGAAATCCAACACACACACATATACACAATTCGTTAAGTAAAAGCTTGAAAAGCATCCACCCAAACTCTCTCTTTAACTTTGCCCATCTCGCAACCGACATTCTTTCAGAGAAGATAAAGTAAAAAAAATAAATGTAGGACAACAATGATCCTAGCTGTACATTTCAGTATGTAGTGAATTTTTTACTGAAACTGACTGGCTCTTTGCTAAACATAACATGAAATAATAATACTCAAAGGTCATGTCTATGAGAATATATATAGACGAAAATATGATTCTCTTGTCGACCACAACTGTCACTATACACCTGCACCAATTTTACCGTCCAATTAACACACCTAATAGCCAAACTCCTAACTAAATGATATTGTTACCCCTTAATACCAATGTATATTAAATGAGCGACAATAATAAGAGGTGAAGGGGAAATTATACTGTCGTTCGCAGTATGAAGTCATTTTAAAGTCAGTTAATGTTATGATTAAAATTATATTATATAGAAAATATTTAGAAGCTTATTTAAAACAAGCTCGTAATTTTGTGTATTAATTTTCAGTTTCATAATATTTGGTGTATTTTAATTGAAATTCCACATTTGTAAACAAAAGTGCCCACACATAATATTTAATAAATAAACAAAATATCCAAAAGGAACCTTGTTTCTGCATACATCATCAAATGAAATTTTATTTTAAAAGCAAAATTTAAATTATATACATTATATTCCAGTATGTAGTATGTACTTGTAGCTAATTCAGAATTACTAACATTTTTCCGGTTATAAAAATATTTAATTTATATGTGCATGAAACTGTATTACATACTATACATATAAATTATTTTTAATTATGCTTTATACTGTATGAAAGCAGATCGATTATCTAAATATTACAGAAAACAGTATACAAATACATACTCGCATACATACTTGAATATGAATTTCAGCACCCTAATGTTGGTTCCATTAAAAATCAATCACAGTTCAATTCCTCTATATCTATAGAATAAAAAATAAAACACCAACATCCAAATATAATATATGTATAAAAAACGATTGGGATAGAGTTTTTCATCATTAAAATTGAAAGAAGCTGCTTTTTATCTTCAACTAAAATAAAAGCACATTTATATGAATTTATTCTACGATTAATGATGTTAATTGACAAATTTAATGTAAAATCCATATTCGAGTCTATTTTGTAAGCCATAAAAAATTTCAACTTATTTCATATTAACCCCTCAAGTATAAAAACGATAAAAAATATAAAAGTATAAAATACACAGTTGTGTGATTCATCTTTTAATAAAACAAGTTTTTATTGGCTGATTCCTATTATTGTTATATGCAATTCTGTTCAAATCAGGCTTAAAAACTTTAACCATGTCTGCTTTAAAATTTTAATTAAGCTTACCTACCAAATAGACCTGATTAAAAGTTTAAAAAGTTTTATACAGCACATTAATAAAATGCTCGACTAGACAAAATGGTACCAATAATAAAAAAATTGATTTCAAAAAGCAATCAGTTGTACTCGGTGATAATAATACAGACACATATAATTTAAATTGAATTGCATTGTTTTATAGTAATTATCGTTAAACTGTGAACTGCAATCTGTTGTCATGTCCAAATCAAATATTAAAATGTAATCTATTCACAGGCAAGTTTTTTATGAAACATTATATATTCACATACACTTGACTGTATTGTAAAACAAGCAAAAGAGCAAGACATCAAACATCCTACATGATGTATTGTTTTAATAGACAAAATGTATTATGTTATACTATATGTTCAAAAGTACGCCACTGCAGAATTCTATAAAACAGAAAAATGGAGAAAAAAATTGAAACACATTACATTTTGATGATCATTTTTCTAAAAAAAGCAATAAAAAACAATCTATTACATTCCCACCCCTAATACACAACATTATATTAACCAACATTCCACCCCCACAATTAACTAGATCTTCTATATTTTATCAAATCCCCTTTTATGGATGAAAACTGTGTTAAAAGAAATGATTTATTATTAGCAGTTCATCAGATAGAATTTCATGAAGATTTTATAACTTTATATATCCGAATATTAAAAATTGCTCTCAATCAGTTATTTGTCACTCTTATTTGCAAAAAACTTGAGCCTCTCACCACATAATCGAGTATATATCAGATAAAATACGTTAAGACGTCTTTAGAAGGATGGCCTTCTCTTCTCAATATAAATTACTACCAAATTTAAATCTATTTTCCGCCGGATATTACACTGTTACATAAAATGGATTCGATTTAATATACCGCTGAAGAGAAAGACTATATATTTTACAGTATATTTTATGTTTTTGCCGTACAACGTCAAAAACATATCTTAAACGACCGTTAATGTTATTTATATATTATTTATTTCCAATCATAAATTTAAGTAAGTTCCTGGAAAATTCAATCTACGATATTTGTGAGTTTATTAGTAAACTTTTGGTATTGAAATGAAATTATAACTAAGCAATTAATAATGATTAATATAAATAAAAAATAAAATTGTCACGTTTATTTATAATTTACACATAAATTACTGAAAATTATATATATCATTCAAAATACATAACATTTTAATTCGTTTTATATAATATATGCACAAATTGCATATAACTATGTATAAAACAATAGCAATTAATATACGTCATCGATAATTATTGGTTTTATTTAAATATTATAATACGGTGCATCGGACATCACAAACAAATAAATTATTTTTAAAATTAAATTAAAATTGTTTGTAATATGGTTATTTGGACAACGCAGTGTGTTTGTGACGGTTTACCAAAACGACAAATTTGTTCACATCTCAAAAATTATCATACATGTCACTCAGTTGAGATAACAGAGAAAAAAAGACTTATTTCTGAATAATAGTTTAGTCTATGGAACATACATACACACCACTTTGATTTTCAATAGAAAATGATGATTTATTTGATATACGTATATAATCCAGTATAATGTGATCGTAGGAGATTGAATTTCAATACAACCCACAGACATTTTACCAATTCAGATAAACAGCCCTTTCGATTTACAAAACAGAATATTTTAAATATCTGCATGTATATATTTATGTATTTTCCTAAACTCTAACTCATGATTATAAATTGTAAAAATAAAATTTGTCAAGATTAAATAAATTGTATTATGTTTTTCTTGTAGACTAAAATGAGACAATTTGTATAAATTTAAAAAAAGCACAATTTATTCGCACAAAGTATCACTAACGCTGTCAAGAAGAATAAACCAGCTAATGATTAATTAAAATGTACTTGTATTACAGTTATTTAAATGTGAGTTTAAAATTTAAATATCTTTCATACAAGTACATTTTAATATATAAATTTGAAACAGTTTCACTGCATTTAATTTTATAATAGTATTAACATAATCAAGTACAAAAAATCTTTTAAAGAATAACATTTGCTCAGTAAGCATATACATAGATTGGTTAAAGTTAAAATAAACATTTTTTTATATACTGTACAATATTTTTATAAGAAATACAAACTCACCGACAAGAAGCCTGAGAAGAGAGGCAATAATATGAAGATTGTTGTCGAATCCAGCCATGGACGTACCTCAGGAAAAATAAACGAGAAATGGCAAAAAGTTGGCAACGGCTTCAAAGGCCATCATTACTCCATATGGAGCATTATCCGTTACAAATATGTGTGAAGTACCCATCAAAAATGGTTTGTTCTTGAAAATATGTACTTTATAAACAGTTTAGTAGAGTCTGTGCGGCACATAAGTGTTAAACGTTCACTATTTCGTTCAGTTTATATTATTTCATCTCCTTTATAATAAAAGCTAATGGATTTCCAATAACACGACATTTACTAAACGGAACTAATATTTCATCTATTCTATATGTGTACAACGTTATATTGAATCGTTGAATCTCCTTTTTTTATCTAAAAAATCTAAAGTACTTAATTATATCACGTATTAAATGGAATAAGCTGTCTATTAGTGAACAATTCAGGCGACATTTTAAAATCAAATCGAAAAAGCTTCACAGCAGTAGAAAAAAATTTCGCTCGTGCTTTTTTTGTTCTTTTCTAAAAATACAAAAAGACCGAAATTGATGTAATAAATTTGAAGAAAAGAAAAAACGAAACAAATTCATAATAGAATCTAATTTAAAATGATTTAAAAACGATGAGGTAAAATTTCAATTTCAATTTGGTACATAAATTTTATTAAATTGGGGTAATGTTTTTAAGGCAGCTTACAAAGAATGTTGTATTGAAAGCGTAAAACTAGAAGGAATGAAAGTCAATGCATTCTAAATTAAAGTTTATACAAACTTGAGGGTTGTTATTTTTTTAAATAATATATTAACATTGCAAATTGATTTCTGTAAGTCTCTTAAAAGAGATATGCTAAAATATAATTACATATATTTCCTTTCTTAGCTGCTTTTTATCTGCCTTTAATTAAATTCATAAAAAACTTTGTCCAGAAAAACTTGAAACAAGTTGATAATTGATTAAAAGAAGTTTTATAAAATTATCGGTCTTCCCTTCATTCAAATGAAGTTTTCATTTACTTCAAGTAACATAAAAATTGTTTTCACTGCTATGTTCAAGTTTTGTGCAAATCTTGATGACAATTTAGTGTTTGTGTAAAAAAGTTTTTCATTTTGTATGGGCGTTCTTCCAAAAAATGCTACACTATGTAAGATAAGATATATAGAGAGATTTTCAAGATGTGCTCCACGAAACATGGACCATTAGAAATACTACACATACATATATATATGTACATCTCTAGACATACCTATATACGACTCATTCGTATTGTTCAACATAAATATTAATTATTTACGTGCAAACACGATAGGTATGTCACATGGATGTGGTATATTCAATCCATTTTCAATATACTTATATATGAATGTGTGAACCATGGTTTTATATTCGAAATATGTAGGCGAGAGAGAATAAGTAGAGTGTATTCGCTCCGGTTGGGTTCCCCAAAGTTAAATTAACGATTACAAAACAGAGATGCGGCAGCTGCAAAGACTATAGCTAGAGAGATATTACCCGATGGGAGGTTTTGGCCGAAATATACGTGGCATAAAGGCTTAGTTTAGGGTGGGTTTTTGGAGCAACGGCATTATCAAGATGAATGAAACACGTCACTTCTATAATACATGAGATCCAATCAAAGTATTCCTATTTGGCAGATGTCGAACCAAAGGCAGAGAGTCGATGGATGCACACAAGCATATAGAGAGTAACCTCTTTCGATATTATTTATCATTTGAAATGTATTATTTTCTGCAAAATGTTCATGCAAAGTTGTCTTTCTTATTAAAAACATTCTTTGGCTTGGAAACTTTAAATTACTAGGAAAAACTAAGTATAATATACATTAATAAATCACCTGAAATTTAACTTTAAGTTGTAAACCATATTAATTGGGTAAAGTTCATAAAATAATGAATTTCTAATATTTAGTTACCACATTTCACATCAACATATTTGCAGAAATTGTTTTATTACTAATAATGACTTTTGTTTAATTTTACATTATACAAGTCGTAAGTTTTATTATACAAGTAAAATATGAAAGTAAATTTCATTTAAAACTTTACGATTAAATTTTTCTTAACTTTTTCCTTGGCTTGATGATTCATCATACAGTTATATGCAAATAAAGTTTTCAGTGTAATAGCATAACTTTAACTATTTTTCCTCTTAAAAAGTAGCATCATCTTTTTGAAAAGTCTTATTAAAATTAGTTGATGAACATTTCCACATCCTTTTTTTTTTGATAAAATAATAATTATATGTGGCATTGTGTAGACAAATTACATTATACATTATAATAACAAATTTTAATGTAAATAATCAAATCAAGAAATGTATGTTGATTAAGTAATTCCTGTCTGCGACATGAAATATACAATTTAGTTGTGGAAGTAACTAAGCAGCAAGTAGAGAAGAGCATGATGATGTCAGGATGTGATAAATGTGGGTTGCGATTAGAGGATCAGGAAATCTGGCGGGTCATCAAGCTATATAGTCTGCTGAAGGAAGGGATCTACATGTATATACTGTTTGCTTCTTCGGCATATACATAGTTGCTTTTACTGTAAATGGGTCACATATTAATACCCAGCGCCTCTGTGTTTGCAAAAGCATCCAGCAACAATGGATGTGTTGTCGTTGGAGAGAAAACAGTGGAGGACCGTGAATGTCTGCATTGCCAAGCAATGTGCTTGAATAATGCATAACGCGAGCCAAGTTCCAATATTAAACGCCATTGACGCTTGAAACTATCATACGAAATGTTTAGCCTTTAAGATTAGTTCAGTTTGTTGAAGTGTGATAACGCACATACACAACAACAGCACACAGAAAACACCCAAAATCAACAAAACTAGTTGAATTTCTTCGTAGACTAAAGGGTGCGTGGTAAAATCTTTACTACTAGTTATACTGGTTTTGCTTGCACCCCCAAACATTTTATCGTCTACTTTTAATCTACTTGGCACAACTTTCGAAATTATATTGTGAAACTACTCAAAATTGTTTATTTTCTAACATTTGATGGTCTATAAATTTAGGATGTAGTCCCACAATTCGGTTAAAACACGATTGTAAATAAATAATAATTATTTATCTGTGTGGGATTAATAGAAAAAATGAAATGTTCGAGAAAAAAATATTTTTCTTCAAAAAGAAATATACTCATCATAAATAAGATGTGTTATCGGTGGAAAAAAAATTACAAACGATTTTCTTCTGGAAAAAACCTATAAAAAATATTATGTATACGTTTTTTTTTTTTTTTTTTTTTGATAAAACATGAAACTAAGCATGGATAATATAGCTAGGCTACTGTATTGATTTAACTATATTATTGTATAAAAACTAATTAACACATATTTGATGAGCTTATTTTTAATTGAAAAATATAATAAATTAAAAAGCGAGTTAAAAAGTTTTCATTAGTTTGTAAAATTGCGAAACTGTTTTTTATGGGAAGATAAACATATTCATGTACGAATCAAATGGTATAGAAAATTAAAGGAATGATTTTAATTTTTTTACCTACTTATTTTTAAAAACTATTATAGAATCCTTTAAAAATTCCCTAGAAATAAATCATTACTTTTTAAAAGAAGGTGATAGTGACACTTTAATGTCTGTGATACTTTTTTACCCTAGTTTATATTCTTAATGCCTTCTTTTCTTATATTTTTTACTGGAAATGCGAGAAATGTTTTTATTAGAAGCACTTATCCCCGTATATTTTAGTCCATGTAAAAATATTCGTATTCTACTTTTAATTTGCAATTTTGTACGAGCACAAACTTTAATCAAACCGTTAATATAATTAAAGGAATGTGCGTACAAATGCAACTATATAGTATATAGGTATATATACGAATTCTATTTGCATTTGTATGTATAAATGTATTCAATTAAATGCAAAGGTGAATCTGGTTCGTGTATCATGATTTTACACTAGATAAACTGATTTACATAAATATCTACTCACAAATCAGTATAGTTTAAAGCGAACATAGTGTATACATATTATAGAGCATGTATTGATGATGCCAAATACACATTAAATAGACAATAGAACATCCTTAAACCGTTAAGTATACGTCACAAATGGCCTTATGTACACAAACAACGTTGCCTGTATTAGTATTAGGGTTTATTAGTATGAATGATGACTTTGAGCCAGGAATAATCCCATCATGTTGGGCAATAATTTACAATATTGTGCGGGTGAGTGGTTAGAGAACTAGAGGCGACATCATATACAGGCCCCCAAATATATATGTAGCATAGCCATAGGGCCCGAAGTGACACAGAAAGTGCTTGATGATATTTCATACAATCTGTAATGTATATACGTCCATACACAATACACATTCCTAATACTCGATCACTAATACACATAAATCATCAATTTTGACTAAAGTTTGGAACAGTTTCGTTAACACGTGACTTTTACTGATGTTTTCCTTTAAATTTCGTATCTTCAATACGACAATATGATGTAATCATGCAACGTAAAATCTAACCGCGAAAAATCGAGCAATTTATTATTATTTGAAAAAACAATGACGTTTAGGTATTATCGGAGATTGTTCAGATTGTTATTTATCAATAAGTTCCACAAAAATAACTTCCCTGGAGAGAAACAACGTCGTGAAATACGGAAAACAAGGGAAACATGTTTATAAAGCTTATTATTTTTTCAAGTTTAATAACATACTTTACGATATGTTCTGTTTTTATTAATATTTACTAGGGTCTTTTAAAATTGTAATTTATCTAGTTTACTGTTTACTGTACAAATTAAATATATTTTCGTTATAATAATAATTCAGTGCATGTTTTAAAACTAAAAATCCATTTTTATATACACTAGTATATTTGCATACGAAATGAAAATTTACATATACATATATGTATAATACCAAAAGCGAGTTATCGTGATAAAATTTCACTTTGATTTCAGATGTATTTAGTTACATATAATAATCTTATAACTTCATAAAATTATTAATAACGGCAAGTATAATTAAACGTGTAATGTGGTGTGCAAAGTTGAACAGAAAGATCCAACTTAAACTTTCTTAATCCTTATTAACTGACTATATATAGTTTATGAAACATTGATTACTCTATTTTCACTAATTGATAACACAATTAACAAATATGTATACATATGCATAGTAAAAATAAACTATACCTAATTTACTGTTGACATGTTTGAAAATAAACTAATTTTTATTTATTAAATAAATAAATATTGGAAACGACTATTGTGTTTGTATAAACAAATGTGTCGATTCAATTTATTAATAACTTTAATGCTTAATTTATAAAAAAATGATTAAAACCAAATGGTTTAACAACTGCAACAGTTTTATTGATCCAAAAAGAAGAGTGACAAATTTATCTATTTTTTTATATTTTATTGCTTTGTAGAGAATAGAGATATTTAAATTGAATCGTTTAAAGGTTAACACAAAAATAGAGACACGTAGTAATAAAATGATTACACCTAAACAAGACCTAAACATTAAATATTGTAACAAAAAAAAATATGTGTGCAATTTATTATCTTTATTGCTAAAATTAATATAGTGGCAAAATGTAATATCTGCCGACTCAGCTTGGCAAATAAATTTCAAGATGAATATCTTGTTTTGTACTACAACTATATGTATACTCGTATACATATAGGGGTTTTGCTGTATAGTGTGGGAATCATCATAAAATTATTGTTGAGTTGTATATTTATGAAAGTAATCTACCAACAAATATTGTGTTAATCATATCGTAATTTATTTATACTGTAAAATAGGAAATGTGCAATGTGCGTATCTTTTAGATATACATATAAGTCATGTTATTTTAAATGATAAGAAAATAGAGAAGATAATTATTCATTTAATTATGTATACTTACTTCTCGAAATACGAAATGTATAATTATTCTTATTCGATGTTTATTTTACTGTTGATTTAATGAATCTGTTTTTTAATAAGCCTTCATAATGGAGAAAAATTACTTGTGGATGTAACTGTAATTTGTTTGACTAATTTAGTATCTATTATAATGATGCAAAGAAATTCTTTCTTTTTTCTTTCGTTGAACTTTAATCTCTAATCCTACTGTACGTGCGATTTGTAAACCAAATTTACGTTACATTAATATTATTTTTTAATTTACACCATTAATACTTTGTGGTTTGAGTTTATAGAATAATACAAGAAGTGGTGTATTGATTATTGAATTTAGTGTAAATAAAAATTGGTGTCCTATAAAAATACGAATTTATAGAAAACAATATAAAAAAGAAAATACAACATCTAAGTGTAGGCCTTTTTGCCGAGCCTAAGTGTAATCAACGCACGCTCCATTCAACCAATAGTGG
>SSSI01002077.1:0-47895 GCA_004796505.1 Oryzaephilus surinamensis
AATCAATAATCTTGTAAATATCATCTGAATTCAAATCAAATATTTATACATATACGTACATGTATCGTACAATATGTAAAAGCAGCCATATGCATGTAAACGTTAAAAAAAAACTGTCAAATATGAAATATTCATGAAGAGTGGTTTAATTTCTCGATTGATGATAAATAAAACTTTGATTCGTTTAGTATGATAGAATCATTTACAAGGACCTGTGAGTTCTTTTGCATATTTAAATTGTTGTGACATAAATTGGTTTGATGTTTAAAGTGGTCCTCTGAGAAATCAGGTTTATATAATGGTAATCAACATCCGATATTTATATATTTTCATAAAATATATGTTTGTGTTCCTCTTTAAATCTGATACCATTTATCTTCCTATGCATATATCACATTATTTTCTCAAGTTTTATTTAGTACTTGGTCTAAACGGTTCTATATACTGTAAAAGTCCAATTGGATAGTAAATAAAATAACAAATAACGTATAATAATGTATATTTCGCATCTAACATATTTTCATAGATATAAACATTTCGACAAACATTAAAAACGAATAACATAACTTACATTATAACTTTCATAATAACGAATAATAATTTCCTGGACTGCCCCTCATAACATGATACTCAAATTTATTTAATTTTGATGAAAATTCTAATGTAGTAGGTACGAGTGCTATTCATTTATTGTATAGAAAATGGGATTACAAACTCTAATCTACCTGCATCATATCAACCCATCATGTAAGAATGAAACTAAGGATTAATTAAATTAACCAAACTGTCCCTGAAACACTTAAATTTAGGTTTGTCGGATGAGTTCGAAATAGCAGTATTTAGTTATTGAAATCATGTTTTCTGGGTTACGTTCTATTTGAACATAACCAAATGCTCTAAAACAGTCTGTTGGTATTTAAATTAGTTTCGTTTAGCTAATTAAAGGCACTGGGATAATTATCACATTTAAAATTAATATTCCACATACACAAATCGAAATGAGCAATATTTACGCTAATATAAGCATTTATTTTTTCATAATACAAACTCGTGTATGGATAAGTACATACTATATACATTATGTACATATATATTATGTATGTATAAAAATAAAATACATAATTTCATGCAGTTATTTATGATAAATTCAAAATTGAGATATTCATACTAAAATTTAATTAAAACATTTTAATGTATACTTTATGAATAAAGCTCTTTAACATATTTCACGAATTTCTGTATGTGGCCTTACGTTTATTAGGTATGTATGTATATATATAGATTTCAAATTTTGCAAATTCTTTCACTGTAGAACTTATTCAAATTCATTTATAAATTGGTATAGATGAATCATTCAATAGGTTTTATAAGTCATAAAAAGTTCAAATTACAAATAAACTGTTTGATTTTAAATGAAATGTGGTTTTCGCTAGAATAGTTTTGCAATTACTTTTCGGATATATTCCAGTTAGATGGAAATAAAACTGACAATTTTCTATAATATAAATTTTATATTATTATATCTACCTTTATGGTGTGTTAAAATTTCAAACAGTTGCTAAAACTTTATGACATACTTATGAAAACTATTAAATAAATATCATTTTTACAAGGATTTGACGATACTCGTTGTATATGTACTCTGCCGGGATCATAAATTGTCCTCTCAAGTAAAATGTGTATACAAACTTCCACTTTAGTAAGTATATATGTTTGTTACCTATTTTTGATGCGTTTAAGAGTAGTTGCTTCTCAATCAACAATTAAAGACCTTGTCCTTACTAAATTTATACCTAAGTGTACGGTTCATGATCCCTGCAGTGTACGTTATGTATAAGAAGTATATATTTTGGAAAAACGCCATATTCGTAATAATTCATCTAGTCACTGTTCCTAATTCCTACATTAGAAACAATTTTACGAGTTTGATGTCCTTTATGCCCTGTGAACTACCTTAAAATGGGAACGTATAGGTTAAAACAACAAAATTTTTAATTATCTTATAAAATATATAGTACATATGCCAAAATAGTTAAAAATAGATAGAGGACAGAGCGTTTTATACAGATTATGAACACAATGAGATTATCTTTTAGTGACCAGTTGGCCTGTTGAATTCTGTTGAAATTTTTATAGATAGTAAGCCATTGATACTTTTACTTTCAAACAATATTTACGAATACGAATCATACGAATAATATTATACGTATACGTATAATACGAATATTTAACTCGTATTATCATTTGCATTCTTTTTTTCTCTATAACAAAATACGAATACCTACATAAAATAAAACTTCGTATCTAAAATGTTGATGAAAAATTCAAATTCAGTTTTCAGAAACTATAGTTAATTGCTAATTTAAAATTCACACTTTGATTTAAAAACCACGTACGTACCTATGCACGTTAACGAGAAATATAAGCAAATTTACACTCAAAAAGTATAGCGCCGAGATATATAAAGCTCTCTCTGAATAAAATTGAATATCAAGTAGAAAACCTTTATGTTCAGCAGTAGTATGGATTTGAAAATATACGTAGGGAAACTAATATAATGCAATAGGTATATATTGATATAGTTTAAAAATTGGTTTTTAAAGAAAAAATTAGTTTAACAATTTAACGCTTATAGAAATTTCAATAAAAATTATAAATTTACTCACGTTAACGCGTCTATATCATTTACGAGTATAATAAATTGTATCATGAAAACACTATTTGTTTGTACATCAAAATAAAAATAATCTATTTGTTATATTTTTATAAACATATTCATATATATATTGGTATTTCCAAAAATGATAATAAAAACAAATATTTTATAAAATTAAATTAAATTTGAATACAATGAAACAATTTAATATGATATAATTATCATATCGCAAACAAGTGCTTTATTATAAATTGATGTATTGAGGATTATTAGTTGAAATTAAATATACTAGCATGTAAATAATAATGTGTGCATCTATATTATATATCAACCCATTTGGTTGCTATATCTGCATATTATATAGAAACATTATAATCGAAAATAGGGTAAAATTGGTAGAAACGAGTGAATCATGTCCAGATAACTGTATCTACTTGTAATTTCGAAAATGTAATGAATTATTTAATAGTACAAAGTTATAAAGACTTTTCTATTTATTGAACTTTCAATTTTTAATGAACTGGAAAATCGATTGAACCACTTTCGTTTTAAAGGAAACTGAAAATGCATGCCCATTCGTAGACTTATAGATGTTCACACTAGAAATTATACCATTTAGATTAAGACAAATATAAATGATGGATTTTTTTTTAAATATCGTACCTTATCAATTATCATATTTGTACGTACAGTTGCGGGCCGGTCAATCCGCCAGTCAGGTATAAATCTAGAAAGGACGTGGTCCTTATTGAATATTGACATTGAGAAGTATTGACTTAAAGGGTATTATAAATTGCTATACAAAATATTCAATAAAGTCGATATTTGAATACACATTTTAAATGACTGGTGGATTGAGAAGCTCACATCTGTACGTATAATGACCGTCTCCCCAACATTTACCCTAGATTATTTGTACTATTATTAATAATTACATTAGCAGTGTTATACATGGACAAACACATATATAGAATTATCGCACTTTATATAAATTCATTAAATTATCTTTAGTCAGATAATTTGCATACAAATTATAAATGTTAGTACATATGTATATGTTCTGGTGTATTTATTAAGTTTCCTTTTCTTTTGATCCATAATCAAAATTGTTTAAAAAATTTGTTACTTTAGATTTTATAATAAACTGGAAAATGGTTATTCTAATGTACAAAAAAAGAATTAAGGCAATTTAAATTTTACAGAATGTTTGATGTAAGCAAAGGATCATTTCTCCGCAAAATTGGTTGCAAACGTACTATGTACTGAACATGCATGCAAAGTAAAAGATCTATTTGAACTGAAAGTTATTAGAGATGGAGGAGGTAGTAATTCCGGAAGCTTTAAAGGTATCGAGAACTTTGGAACCGGAACGGCAGCACAGCGGCAATTTATTGTTTGTTCTCAACCGGTAACCTGGCTGCCACTCGTGTGTTTAAATCAGAACTGTAATAACCTGCTTGTCACTGACATATGCTCTCTAGTGAAGTCAACCTTTAAGATTAACGTCATAGTTTCATATATAGGTATATAATAATAGAACGAACCCCAGGCCCCACGAATAGGCAAAAGTCCATTAAAATAACCCATTATCGTTTAAAGCTTATTGTAGAGAATTTGCTATTATTTTCCAATCGTTTTCATTACACACATTTCTGTATATGACAACTGATAAAAGAAAAACCTTTCATTTGCTGTGTACAATGTACATGATATATTACTTGAAATTCAATTCCTAGTTATTATTTACGATTTCAAAATAAAACAACTCCACAAACTTAATTAACTACATGTATTCTTTTAATCTGATGTTAAAAATAATATACGAATACGAGTATATAAAAACTGGTGCATTTTATTCGAGACTATAACGAAATTGATTTTTTTCTAGTCTTTTATACATATGTTAGTGAATCCATTTTTGACCATAATATAAACTCACAAAATGTGAACAGAAATATATAGTTTGAAATAATTTTTTTTCCTTTATTCTTTTTCTTTATGGTATTATATTAGGGAACTAGGGAATCGAAGTTTATACAAAAAAAAACTAAATATATTAGAAAATATTGATATGTTGTTCTCAGTGATATGAACTGATACAAAAAACCTTAAACTAATATAAACAACCATTTCACATACATATGTATGTAAATTTAAGTATTTCTAAAGTGATATATACGTTGTAAATTCACATAAATTAAGTAAATTATACATAAGAGGGCAAAACGAGATGATTTATTAGATATTATATTAAATATATCGCAATATGGCTTGTTAACAAGAAATTTCAATTAAATTTTTATTTACATAAATATTCATAATTAATAGGACCTCGGATATATGTACATACAAATGTAATTCATGCTTCATCAATTATGCTAATTTAAAAGTAAATCGATTTAATAAAGGCTTTCAAGTGACATTTATTATTACATCGATTTCCATTCTCTTATTTGCTTTGCAAATAATATTGTTTTGTTTGAAATGTAACTTCCTATCGTACTGTATAGATTTTAGAACACATCATTCCAACTTATATATGATCAACTTTACAGTTACCATATACCGAAATTGAGTTGCATCAGTTGCCAATTTATTTTTCGATGAGAATTGAACTTTATAATAATTATGTCAATACATTTTGTACATTTATTTTGTTATAATTTTGTAAAAGTCAGTTCTCTTTTAATAATAATAATAATAATAAATATTAATCTACAGTTTGTCCTTTGACTAGAAGTGAATATAGAAAAAAAATAGAATGTATGGATTACATTTGCTGAAAAATAGGATAGTTATATTCAAGGAGTTACCAGGTGGGCTAAGTTTACAATTTCTTAGAATTTAAGAGGGTACCTGTAGGGAGTGTATAAACCCTTAAATAAGCAATTATATTAATCTGAAACTAGTTTGACAAATTAAACAATATTTACTGTTCCAAAATATTTGCTGCAACATTTTGATAGCATTTTTAAGTTTTATTGCTGCAGACGTAAGATATAGCGGGCACAGTTTAGTATCAAAGATCACTAATCAGAATATTCCACCTGCATGAATTTTAATGCATTGATAAGATTAGACAATTTCCTTAATAGCTTAAGGCAGTCATTAGTAAAAATATGTTTAACCACATAAACCACATTTAACGCCATCGATTTAACATAAAGATATAATAAGTAAGGTGTGTAGATTGGAGACAGAATATATATAAAGATACGTTTACAACACTATGCACTCTCAAAGTTGGTGTATATAAACTTATAGAAGATATATGTATAAACTGCTTACACTCACTAAAACATATTCTAGCAACTGTGTAGCTATAGCACATATCCCTTTCACTAAACTCAAAGCCGGAATTGATAATGAGGCCATATCTAATATTAATAATGAATCTTATACTAATTACATTTATCACTTCTAAGAAACTTATAATGCTTTGTTACACTATTATGTAATGGAATAATAATGTATAAAGTTTTAAAGGAGTACAGTGTGCCTTAATTGTGGTGGGTACTGGGTACACTTGTATAATATATATGTGAAAAAAGTATTTGAATCAATTTTCCGAAACTGAAAATGATTTTAATATACTACAGTTGATAATACAATTTAATTATAAAATTTAGGAACAGAACGGTTCATTTCAAATGTAATTTCATCAATTCATTTAACCATCAGAAAATTGTATTTGCACCCTACCCATTTACTAGAGAACCACTTGCTCCTAGGACAATTTTCATTCTAACTGTGTAATCATTTGTGTTAATGCTCATTATTTCTTTTTGCACTTACATAACTGGATTGTGGTAGTGAAGTAAGTACGTGACTAGCACCACTATAAGGGAATCATTTAATACAAGTGCAATCACAGTGGAAGCAATTTTATATTCAATAACATTACGTTTTACAACACTATTAAAACACAATTATGTTTGAAAACATTACGTTTATTTCAAAATTTTTCATTAGTTATACGTATTCAGTTGGTGTATACGTTTTAATTACACACAATAATATTGTTTATTTTGAGATGAACTTTGCTGCTGTGAGTGTGTTTTTTCGTTTTGCATTTAGTGTTTTTATTTACTTTTAAAAGCCCAATTACGGAAACCTTCGTATACATATATAGGTATTTAAACTATACAGCTAT
Source organism: Oryzaephilus surinamensis (assembly GCA_004796505.1). Classification (NCBI taxonomy): domain Eukaryota; kingdom Metazoa; phylum Arthropoda; class Insecta; order Coleoptera; family Silvanidae; genus Oryzaephilus; species Oryzaephilus surinamensis. Next base: position 6,810 of record SSSI01002077.1, read on the forward strand.
AATGCTTTTTAAGCACAATAATTAGATTCTCTTCAGTAAACAGAAATTGTTTTATTTCAATTAAAAAACATGATCCATGTAAAATTATATCAGACATCAGTTTTTCACAGAAAATACTAAATCCTTTATCACGATTTTTACCTTTATTTTTACTTCCCATTAAAATCGGTAATCTGAAAAATATTTTACAATAATTGCGAAATTGGCATTTTTATTTAAAATATAGAAAAATATTAAGGTGTGTACCTAATTTGATACAAGTGGAAAGTCCAATATAGCAAAGTTAATGAATATACATACAATAAATAAAACGTTTAGCCAGCATTTCATATTCTTTTTAGAAAACACCACTGAGAACAGATTATTCCTAAAGATGTTTCAGCATCCTGATATTGGATGTTTTCGGAAAATGTCAAGTCCTGTTACAGGATTTACAATATTATGTATATAAAAAGTAAACACATTTCACTTTCTGATGTGCTTTTATGTCATTAAAATCATTTATAATATAACGAGCTGTAAAAGTGACTTGTTGTTATAAAGTACAAGTAAATTTGAAATATTTTTTTATGTGTAATAATTTAAGTATATCAAAAGTGTTGCCTTTTTGTATGGCAATAATTAAAACTTTTTTAAACATAATTAAAAATAAAGTAATTAGTTAGCCTACACATACATTTTTTAATATATTTAATATTAAATAAAGTACACTTTTTTCTAGTGAAGTAAAAGAGGAATTTAACGAGAAAAATATTTTTTCTAATAAATGAGGTAGGTACAAACTTTAGAAAATACTGTATATTTTTGTTAAATTTACAATGTTTTTAAATATATTTATCATTTTTAATTTCCAATAAACAAATTCAAAAATTAATTTTCTGCATTTTCGAAATATAACAAATAATAAACAATAATAAATACAATGAAAATATTCATAATATAACGTTATTTACTGATATATTATCGTTGTTATAAATCACATTGTTGTTGTCAAACAATTTTTTTAGTGAACTAGGATAATATTGCTTTGTCAACCAGAATATTACAGCATTCCTGAGAGAAGCACACGGCACAAGTAGAAGCAATTAAGGTCCCAAGTGCTGTTATCATCCCCCTCACGCAGATGTTGGCTGTGGTCTTGCTGCAATGCTCTTTAGCCACCCTTCATATTGTGTGAAAGAGTTTAATTATAATGCACTTTATGAAACATGCTGGTGATGGTGACTATCATATATGTATATACTGTGTTGAGCTGTTTCAAAAGCTCGCTCTCTTCTGCAAAGACAGTTCCTACGTAATTCTTTTGGCATGTCTCAAGTGAAGTGAATTAATTCAAAGTAAAGTCACACAAAGGCTATACAGGGGGATTCAGCACAAGCAAAACAACTAAGTCGACTCGTTAATTTTTGTTTTATAAAACTTGTGCACAAATACGAAGTGTTTTTTTATATTCAAAAAATATTATCTTAACTTCCACGTCAATATTACATTAAGAACTTCTTTTGAATTTTGAAAAATTCACTTCACTTGATGCTGTGCTATTTGTTGAACAATTTTACTATTCAAAATTCAGAATGAATATTTGGATTTGCGGTTTTTATTGTATACACTGAATCTGTACATAAAGAAATGGATTTTTTTATTTATGTTTCTTACAGTATATACCTAGATAATTTAAAAAATAAACAATATTTATATTGTTATATAAAAATAAAAAGTTTTTTTATGTTCAGAAAAGAAACGAAAAGTGTTTGGAATAAAAACGTCATTTTATGTAGATAAACTGGGGGATAAACGGGACACAAACATTTCATCAACTTTACTAAAGCTATCAAGTTTTCGAATTTCAAAAGACACAACAAAAGTCGTGATAAAAGTAACAATTGTCTAAGCTAATGGTAAAAGTTGACCCATGTTGAACCTATTTTAGGAAATTAGGGAGCAGATGCTTTCTTTGACAACATACTTACCCAATTTGATACTAGAACTAAAACAAGTTGTGTATTATTTATAAATTGCAATAAATGGGAGCATACACACACACACACGTAAAGTGGACTTTACTGTGTACATACAATTATTTAAATATTTTCGTTTTACAGTTAAAAACTTTTTAACAGCTTAGCTTGTTAGTGGCCATGCAGAAACTTTACGGAAGGCATTATTCTTGTATTATTAACGTTATAGAAAAATGTTAAAAATGTAAGTAGGTCCACCAATTTCGCAATAAACAACAGACAGTAGAAACCATCGATCAATCAACCATCCTAAACATTCGAACTTGTACGTCAGTCACTTGTCTAGTGCTTTTCACTGAACATTGAACGTTCACTACAATTTCGGGTCAAATGATCCAAATAAAATCTTGTTCATTTTTCCAAGTGTGCTTTATTTGGTAACATAAAATATAATAACATTTGTGATTGCATTCAAAATAGGATTCGTCAGATTACTATTTCAGGGTTTATCTGTACGTTTCATTTTTTAAATTCGAAAATTTATTGTGTTATTGGCTTTTAAAAGGGAGATGTCCGTGATGTTGTTTAATTTACTTTTAGAAATGGGTATTTTTCAATATAGAGTTCATTATCTACAAACCAACACAGTTAAATTGATACAATTTACTATTTGTTTTTTTTTTTCGAAAAAAGACAATGAAAATGCAATTATTTATTGAACGTCTTGACGGAAGTATAAACAGTTCAATTATAAGAATAAATTTACTAAATATGAAAACGTTGTGAAGTTTCATTATTATTTGCAATGATATATAAAATATATTCTAAAAACTATAATAAATCACATACTTCTTGACAGCTGTCGAACTTTTCCTATTTCTTAACGTCTCTGGAGGTCAACCGAGAAAGTCATAGCAAAATAAATTAAACTCATTTATATTGATATTTTTACAAAAAACATTATGTGTTTTGCAATTTATAGGATTTGGGCTGGGATTATAAAATTATATAATACCCAAATTGTCCAAATCAATCGATAGACAATAAATACATTTTTAACTGAAAGTACTGAAACACAATTTATGCTTTAAACCATCTGAATCGAAAATATTCTTCATTATTCCATAGGCATATTGAATCAGGTTTTGTATTTAAACAAAACAACACAAACAATCATAATTTCACATTTCATTCAACAGTAATAATTAAATTTCAGTAACATAACTTATTGCATTAATAGAATGAAAGAAGAAAGTTATTCGTCCTTCTAACATTCTTCGGTAACAGCCCGCAGAATGCTTCACCGTCTTTCTAATTAGTTGTTTGGAGAGCCCCTTTCTACTAGAATAATCACGAATAGCCAGCCTGAAACATCTCACCCCTTAAACCCAACTCTAATGAAAATGTTTCTAGTAAACGCTTACCGAATACAAACAACGTTTAAATTTTGCAATCATTCTCTTATATAAAATAACTATTTTAGCCAGTTACGTTTTATATAGAAATTACGATAAAGAATAAATTCATAATAGATTCATTCGCACGAAACTGTGAAAAGGAAAAAAGTGTCTGTATTAGAGACGACATTAAAATTAAAACAAAAACTTGTTTAATATCCAAGAGCATGAACAAACCTGTACGTCATAAGCAGGATTTAGTTCTACATTAAAAAAATTGAAAATTCATTCATACGCATAATGAAAAGTCCGACACTCCATATAATTTCATTTTGTTGATGTCTTATGTTCATTATTTTAGGTATAGTAGAAAATTGTCTATATTGGACTAAAAATCTGTATTATACTTATCTTTATGTTAATATTTAACTTACTACTCTTACTAGTATGAATTCTTATGCCGGGCAGCCGGACTTGTACCTTTTTAAATCTAAACCTATTCTACTTTTCACCAAGTGTAGTTAAAAAGTCTATCTTTATTTACCTCAAGTTTCTGTTCATTTTTGTGGCATTTACAATAATTTACAACCAAAGAGGCATTTTTAAATTGCGTCATTATATGTACATAATATTATAACAGCAACGACTCCATTATTCATTTGAATATTTTGTTTTTAAAATACAATATGGTAGAAGATCTACTATAAAATTATCAGACGTTAAATAAATCCTTAAAGAACGGACTAGTCAGAGTTCAACACATACACAATAAATGATGTTGTACGAGTACACAATAGATAATAGTAATAGTGATAACTGACCACAACAGATTTAATAAATGGTTGATTAGGTCTTTGTAGGTATTCAATATTCGATAGTTGGAGAAACTACTGATATAACCTAAATTAATACCATAGTATCTGTTGAATAAATTAATCCCTTTATGGCGCCTCACAAACTGTTTGACGCCCAAACACAACCGCGAACAATTATTGGACACAATAGATGAAACTATTCCAAATCCAAACTGTTATAAACATCGACAGACATATATTATTAATATATTACATTAGGGTCACAAATATTTGTTTTGATAAAGGAATATACCTAAGAATTACCAACCACAATGTAATGAATATGGTTTTGTTGTCTAACTAAAGGTCATTCAAAAATAAATTCGTATTAATAATACTTAGACCTAATCCAATTTTTATCTTTTTTTTATTATTAAATTTATTATATTGTTGGTTTCATTCAATTTATGTTTTCCTCAATGGAATTTGTCGAAACTGAAGCTTATAGTCAGACTGTATATTTATTTATTTCCTTGCTTATGTATCCTGAATTGAATAAACGGCAAATGAAATTAGGGAAGTAGTGAAAACCGAAAAGGGGATGTATTTATTTTATAGTACGTTCTGAACATAATTGTAGCAATGGTATAGAAGCGCCGGAATATTGACTTATCTAAATTACACACAGAAAAAAGGAAAAACAGCAAAAAAGACGAAAAAGGAAATTTTATGAAACGTTCGCAAAGTAGTATTCACGCCATATTTTATATTTGATCGTGTCTCGTCAACATGCTCTCCTGGGCCTATGCTTGAAATTGGAATCGCGCATCTTGAAATAAAAACGAGCCAAGTTAGGGTCTTGTTTGCATCCTCAAGTGGACTCACTTGTCCCTCGAGTTTTTTCTGATTTACAAATAGAATAAATTTTACACAAAAAAAAGTTACGAGAGTTACATTTCATGTGCACTATCGTTTGTGTTTTTGCTTTCTTCCGTTTTCTTTCGTCACATTATTGTCTGCCTTTTATTGTTTTCTGAAGAACTGCCAAAAGTTAATGCAGATAATTTGATAGGAGGCAAACGAATGTGAAAATTTTGAAGACAATCTAGTCTAAACAGTAAAATGTGTTTTTATGTTTGGAAATGGTCTGAAACCGCTGATTTTTCAAATTTAGTTCAACCGATTTGTTTGTAACATTCTAAACTCGCATTAGTGAATTTAGAGATAGAAGAAATTCGTTCGGGCTACAAAAAATAAATCACGAACCTTCGAAAAAATGAATCCACTTCAAACTGTCAGTTGTTTGGTTCTGCATCGATTGGTTTTATTTCATAAATAAGATCAACTAAGTTGACACTGATAATACAATTACGATATCATTACAACAAAATATTGGCAATACATTTTACATTTTTTTTAATAATTACAGAAACTGAAAATACGAATACATGAATAAAATGTTTGTATATCAATCCATGTATGACTATAAAAATTTTATTAAAACAATTTTATTGCAATCGTAAAAGTAGTGATCGATTTTGGAAGAAAGTTGATGTATTATTTTTTAATTGAAAAATTTTATGTATATTTTTATTATGCATATTATACTTTTATTTATTTATATTTCAATTAAATTGCCTTATAAATATTCAATGTAACAACAAATACTGTCAGAAAATTAGATAAATATAGACGAAGAGATAAATCGTCATAGTATATACATATACATATCTATCAAATAAATGTATACCCTTGTTAACAATTATATTAAGTTTATATGTGATTCTCTATATTTGTAGATATTTTTTATTGCCAATTTCGAATGACTTTTCTGAGATTAATTCCACCGTAAATTAAGTTAATGGTTGGTTGTTGGGTAAAACTTTATTTGGAAAAATATTTGTTTTGCTAATGAATAACAACAACGACGATTTAAATACCTGTAATAATGACATTAAATTTAATCACCTTAATTTATATAATTATTTTGAATTAAGAATTAATTCCCAATCAATCTGTTTCTAATTAAAAAGATGTGTCAATCTCAAATTTTATTTGGGAACATTATAGTTACTGAATAGTGAATATAAGTTTAAATTTATACTAATTCACCAAAAAATTTTAGTATAGAGTGAAAAAACTGTATTAGGCAATTTAACTTTCATAAAGTTTGTTACACAACTGGCAATATCTTAATTGTTTACTTGGAGAAGAAGTTTCATGTTTAGAGCGCATTATAATATTAAAAAAAGGCGACATTTTTGCAAATCTTGTTAGTTTAAAATTTAAGAAAAAACCCTTTGTATATGAACAAAAGCTTTCTTGCTCGTAATTAAAATGAATAATCCATTTTTCTTAATAGGTAGAAAATCCATTGTCTAGTTGTATCTTTTTTAATGAAGTTATGACATATTTTTTATGTATACAAGAAAACATAAAATATGATATATTTACAGAAAAAGATTGTTTAAATTAAGTATCATATTGAAATTCAGAGGTATACATCTTCAGAAGGGCTAAGCATGTAAAATACAGAAATCCATCTACATATGTATAATACTTGAAATGATTGTTGCAACTTTTTCAGTGCTCAATAGCTGTTGAAATTTAGGTAGTATATATTCAATTGTTGTTCGTGATCAGAATTTTACAAGAAACCAATTCAAAACTGTTGAAATTCATTCTCCCACAGCTAAAGTACTCTAATAAAATATTAGATCAATTTCAATTATTCAGACTACAAGTACCTACTTGCTACTCGTATCAACTACCCGTAGCACAAGTTGAGGTTAAATCTTTATATAAATAAAACGTAGAGAGTAGTTTAAATTCATCAATATTAGATATCACTTAAAGTTATGCTAATTTTCCACGACAAACATATCAAATCATTTGTTAATATATTGCAAATATTCAAATTAGCTAGACCATAATGCAGAGTGATTGTTAAATTATTGTGCAGAATAAATTTGCTACAAAGTATTTTAATAAATATACCATTTTCTATAAATGCACAGGGTTTTCATATTTGATTCTAAAAAGTTTGAGTGAAACCGAATATAAATGTATATACATTATACATAAAATAAAGGAATAATTTTGAGCTCATTTTGCATAAAAGGTTGCAAAGTCGGTTTGTTGAATTGGCTATATCGAATACGAAACCATATGCTATAGTGTAGAAATTTCACTTGCGGAAACAACTCATCAAACATTCAAAGTATCCACTGGAAAACCCAGGTAGAAAAGCCCATCCAATCTGCTACTGTAAAGCGCAGCTTTTATGTCACAGGCACGCCGTGACCAAACGATAGCCAACCTCCTGAGGAAAGCAGACACATCCATGGATATAGTAACTCAATATATGGTGAACTAAATTACATTTTCTCTCACAACTTCCCAACAAAATCCTTGAAATCAATAAAATACACACTCTCTGTGTATTTCTATTATTTGTTAAGCATATTTCGAAACAGAAAAATCTGTAATTCAATTAGGAGAAAAATATTTACAAATAAATTATATCTGCAAAGCAATACAAGTTGCTGGTAGATTTAGGAATGTTTCGAAGTAATATGAACTGAAACTGAATTTGTTTTCTGTTATTTTGTTTCCATGAAATACAACATGCCAATTTTTCTCCCAAACATAATATTGCAAATGTTGAAAATGTACATTGAAAAGTGTGATATAAATGAACATATCAATTTTATAAGATTATAAAGGCTTACTACAATGATTGACCGAAAAGATATCGTGATCACAGTTGCTTTATCATGGTTACCACAGAGGTTAAGTCATTTATCAATCTTTTCTACTGCAGAAAGCCATTGATTGTGTTGGTTCGTGGTTTTTCTTTCAATGCTGTTAGTTCTCTGGTGGTTCATAAATTTACTTATATCAGGAAAATACACAAAAGTACATAAATATTAGTTGACAACTACATAGAATACAATTAGTTTAACTAAGTAACAATGAGAATGTATTATAGTTCACAGTTATACAATTTTTATAAAAATTTCATTTTAGCAAGCTTGTTACCTAAATGTGTAACTACTAAAGTTTACGGTATTAAAAGGTGTTGTATGAGTTTCAGTACATTTAAGTCTTAGATATATTACATAATTTTAGCGAGATTTAAGGGTTAAAATTACTTTTACTTCAGTATAATGCGTGCTAAATTTTTCCCATACCACATACTACTTCTTAACAAAAATTTACATTATTAACGTAACATGCCACATTATATCACATTTAAGAGGTAAAATTCCTGAAGCAATTTCATTTATTTATACAAAACAAGCTAAGTAGTATAGCACAACAGTCTGGAAAATAAATTTAGTGTTGTAAAGTTTTTGTTAGAAAAAGGACAAACCAAAATAAATGTAAAATGTAAAAAACGTACCCAACGCAATCACTCTTTGTTGTGAGGCCATTCATTGAACCAGACAACGTTTGAATTGGAAATACGCTTGTGAGTCTCTATCTCTCTAAGCCTGGGCCAGCTTGGTCAGTTGTGATCAATTTTAGGGGATTCTTTTGTACTAGCCTCACGGAACTTCAATATTTTACACAGATATTTTACTATGTACTATTACAACTATTCTATATTCAAAATTTTTATTAAGGTATACCTAGCAAGCTATTTGCGGTATGTTATTTATGTACCTAATACTTTCATATATTACGTATATGTTTTTACTAAAACTTTAATATATTGTTCCAGGTCTATATCTTTACGTTATTATACCGGTATACGACAAAATGAATTCATGGGTATGAATTGGAAAAGATATTAACATAAATAGAAATAAAATGGAATGTAAAATATCATGGTTGTTGTACTCATTACTATTGTTAAATATATTAAGAAGAGGAAGCACAGAATGTTTCAATGTGTGTACATGTAAGTGGAAAAATGGGAAACAAACAGTCGACTGCAATAATACAACATTAACTGAAATCCCTGATGGAATGGACCCAGAAACGCAAGTGTTGAAATTTTCTGGTAACAATTTGAATTCACTTGAGAGTGAATTATTTCTTAAAAAACAAATAATTAATTTGCAACGCATTTATCTATCACACTGTAAAATAAAAACAATTCATGCGGAAACATTCAAGGGATTGACGAACTTGGTGGAAATCGATTTGTCAAATAACTTATTAGACACCGTACCAACGAGCGCTTTCATAAATTGTCCCTCGCTAATGAAGTTGGCATTGAATTTCAACAGAATAAAAACTTTAAAAAAGTTTTCATTCAATCATTTGTCATATTTGAATACGCTTGAGCTCAGTAACTGCGAGATATCTGATATAGAGGAGGGCGCCTTTCAAGGGCTGCACAGTCTCGAATGGTTACATTTAGATAGCAACAAACTTAAAACAATACGTGGTAGACGTACGCTTCCAGAAAATGTAAAAGGTGTGGAGCTGCAAAAGAATGCCTGGGAATGTGACTGTCACATTCAAGATCTTAACGCTTGGCTTCAAGATTTCAATGTTCCCTTAACGGTTGAACCAGTGTGCCGTGGACCACCCAGTTTAACAGGACGTACTATTAAATCGATACCCGCTGCGGAGTTGGCTTGCCTTCCAGACATTTCGCCTACTGCGTTTTATCTGGAATTGGGCGAGGGCAAGAACGTGTCACTTCTATGTCACGTGCATGCCATTCCGGAAGCAACGGTGTCTTGGTGGTTTCAAGGACAAATGCTTCAGAACAATACAATGGTGGCACCGGGTGTGCACTTGATTTACTTTGTCGAAGAAGGATCTGAAAACAAGCGCAGCGAACTGTTCATCTATAATGCGAATGCCGACGATAATGGTACATTTATCTGTAATGCTGAAAATGCTGCAGGCGCAGCACAATCAAATTTCACGATCAAAATCATTTTAAAGGAAGAACCGATCGTAATTATCGTTTCATTTCCGTTCGAATATTTCTTGTTCACTATAATCGGTATTGCTGTCTTAGCTTTAATTATAATCATTGTATTTACAATATTGATTTGGAAATGTTATCGGCGTCGAAAACGACAACAAAAACAGAAAAATACAAAACAGGAAACGTTAGAATATCAACAAAATGTAAACAACAAATGTTCGATGTTCGATGATACAAACACAAATTCTTCACCTGTGCCAACTAAACAACCTATTAGTAATCTAGTAAACAATGACAATGACGAAATTATAACGACGTATGGAACTTATCGTTCTGAAGAGATATTTGGTGGCATAACGCCAACTGGAATCTCTAATCAAATCAGGAGCCCCTCGGCGCTCAAACGCTATCAACTAGAGCAGAATCCAGACCTCATTAACGGCACAGAGAGTATAGGGTGTCGTCGTGAGGGCGACGGTGAAGATGAACGTATTCATGAGGCACGAGCATTCGAAGACCATGTTAATACTGCTATTCCAATTGCCTGTTTAAGGGGAAACACGGAGCTTTATAAAGATGTACGATGTATTGTGGACGCGGAGGGATATCCTGTGGATTATGGATTGCCGAAACTATCCTACCAGACACAATGCAACGAAAACTACTACCGTACACTGCCATGCAACCGTATAAAGCGTCATTCAGCTGCTAATCCAATAAACAGATTCTCTAGAGAGGCTGAATTTCTGTCGCGAAGCGTCGATTCGGCACAGTACGACAATTTCCATACGAATGTCCGCTATACCGCGGACGGATATCCGGCAAAAGTATCTGCTGCAGACAATCCAACCTCGCCCACATTTATTTCATCAATACCATCTTCAGATAATAATTACGGTAATGCCACAGATACCACAGAAGGAGCGGCACTTTCATCGCTTCCATGCTGTTCTGTGCAATGGCCGACATGTGTTCCAGCTAATTTACACATAATCAACGCCAATTTGGAATACAGTAATCAGACTAAGTTTGCTGGTGTATCGAAACGTTGTGTGAGTGCACAGACTGATACGGAATGTGAGGCTGACGAATTGACTGAAAACAAAATTGATTCAAATGTGGGGAACACACAAAATGACATTGGTAATGAGGTTTTAACTGAAAGCCCTGATGAGGGTTATGAGGGTGAACCTTCTGTTGTATAGTTTTAAAGCAAAGTTAAATTGTATCATATGTTTATTTTCAATTTTATTTACGAAATTTATTAAATTACGTACTATAATGCAAACAAAACTTGTTCATATATTAACTGTGTTCTGGGGTCGTACGTATTTGGGTCATTAAAATTATAATGCCATTCTAGCAGAACATTGTCTTCATGCCTTTTTACACACAGAAGTTTACATCATAAAAATAACTACTACAAAAAAATGTATGTAATATTTCGAATGACAAAATGATATGTATTTATAAGTGCGACAACAGACCAAGCATAACAGAAAATGTAATAACAATAATTTAAATTGAATTCTTAAAACTAGCAATTACATATTTTCCAAATTCTCTACATTTTTTAGTTGATCCTACTACAAACAGCTACGAAAAACATGTTTGTTTTGATAAAATATTGTGACACAAATACGTATATTCTTGTCAAAGTTTTACATTCCTTATTCCTTAAAAAAAAATAAAATTATTACAGGGTAATATTAGTAAATAAGATAAATATGTATGTAGATAATTGAGATAAGTTCATTAATAATGTATATATCAATTTTAATACAAATTTTATACGAATGCTAGATATAGATGAACTCATTCATTAGTACTTAATTTAGGTAGATGACCTATTATTAATTTTCGTATATTTCAGAATTAAAATAAATGTGTTGAGAACATTTTATATCATAGAACGAAGCATGTTGAATATATTTATTAGATTTATGAATGATGTTAGTTTTTTTTAATAAATAATTCAAATATTAATGCACTAGTTTGTTATTACTTACTATTAACAGTTTTATTATTAAAATATTCGAGCGTAATAATTAAAGCTACCTATATTTTTGAAATTTTGAGCCCGAGATGTGAATGATAATTTAATATAGAAAGTTTTATACAAATAAATAATACCATCAGTACAGTGTATCACATAAAAAGATTGCATTTGACAAAGTTTCTGCAACAATAAGATAAAGTATAGGAAACTTTGAAAAGATTAAAAAAATTGAGGTCTTACAGTACACCAGTAAGTTAAAACTTTGTTTCAGTAATTTTTACTTCAGATCTCACTAAAAGTATTGTTAAAAGCATAAAGAGACGGTACCTTTGTATATATAAATATAACCATTTTCTATCGAAAATAAAATTAAATTCTATAGTATTTATTTACTCCAAGTAGAGGACGAGAATCACATATGTATGTAGAAAAGAGTAAGTAAATAGATGGATGTAAAAAACAGGAATCGTGTGACAATGCATCTCTGGGTTGTTTGAAGATAAGACACTTTAAAGCTTGGAGAGCAATAACGCTGGTGGAGCGATATATCCCCCCATTTCTGCAGCCATAGCGATCTCTCTTCCTTGCGGCTTCAGAGATAATGGTAATGTAATCTTGGGACAAATATAATTCACGACATAAATCCAGAGCATGCTTGTTGGTGTACTTGTTTTTGGGTTATTATACTGTACTATGGAAATACCCATGAGAAATATTTGTCAATGTGTGTGACAAAATTTTCAAGAAATATTTCATATACACATATGGAAAATTATTATTATCGGATATAATAGTGACTACATAATTATATCTAATAATATATCCACAATACAACGAATAATGCAGGTAGGTACAATGACTACATTATTATTATTATCATTATCAGTATTACGCTAATGCACTTGACTTATTTATACAGTCAAATGTAAAATATACTACGTACGTACATATGTACATGTATGAAAGTAACAACTAAATATACATTTCGTGAGCTAGGTTGTTACAAACGAGCTTGAAAGTCAGTTGGGGCATATTTTCCCAAGACTATAATCGTGGGGCATTTCAGAAAGATACCCTAGAGGCTGGAAAACGTGATGAAAGGTTTCAGATAAACAAATTTTTCTTTTAAAATATGTTTTTGCAAAAGTAAATTGATATTTATTTATATAATATAACAAAATTAATTGGTTCCTATGTGGAACTTGATTTAACAAATAATTATTCTCCCTCTAATTAAAAATAAATGAAGATATATTAAGTTCTTGTGGTTTTAAAATTTTATATTACTCGTTAAATTGTTGTTTTCACCAACTTAGTATAAGTTATATGTACTCGTATATTATGTTGGTAAGAAAAATTGCAAGTTCTCTTGTTCTTGCATACTTTATTCTTTGTGTTTGGTTCATAGTTTTATATGAAAAGATCAATATAGTAATGTAGGGCAGAATCACAACTTGTTTTCTACAGTTGTACTGGTCAACTATTTCTACAAGATTCAATGTCTCTCGAGGTCCCCCCAGGGATGTGAAATAGCCTCTCTTCCACAAATCCAAGAGACCACAATGGCAAACTTGTAAACCGCATCGAATGTTTTCAGCAAATAAATGCGTATAGATTTTACTTCCAGTGAAACAATTTAACTGTTACATGCATTTAAAATTTTATGTTTATATTTAACTTTTCTTTGTATTTGTAATGGCAAAAAAATATGATCCTTGTCCTAACGAATATGTACCTACTAATAAAAACATGAAACATATTTGTAATAATAATAATAAGGAAATATGATAAATATGAATTTTGTTGTTTCAAAAGAATGTTTCGAGTTTCCGTTAATATTCCATTTTTTCTTTTTCTAGGTATATATTCCAAGAAAAATATATAAAGTATATAGGTATACAAAATTATTAATTTTAAAATAATAAGTTTTCTGTCGGCTTTATACGTTCTAGGTATAAATCAATAAACCTGCGAATGAAAAATGGATATTAAAATTAAATAATGAAATATATCGTCACAGTGAAAGTACTACAATACAAATGCACGTGGGTATTACAGAATTTTAATAGAATTTCGTGTTTCTTCATTTACAGACCTATATAACGAAGTTGAATGTTTTTATAATGAAAATATTGGAAAAAATTTTAAGCACTAAGCGATTCTGATTAATTTGGATTAAACCTGAAACTATTTTAATTACCGCTACGTTGATGCATCGATAGGGAAAATCCATATAATTTGTTCGCACCCTCGACCAATTCAATGATTTATTAAGCTGGTTAATGAAGTCTGGACTTAATTTCAATAACTTTAATTAAAATAATTTATCACCAAGTTTCTATTTTATATTAATTTTGAATACGAGCGAAATGTTGATTTTGCCAAGTGAGAAAATTAAATTTTCTTCTACTTTTACTTTAAAACTTTAACACTTAAATACTTACAACGAAATCTTAAAGCTGTTTTAATCAATTAAAAATACATAGACTTGATATTAAAATAAACAAAATGTAGAAATTATAAAATGAATGCATCTTGTTTGCATTAGTTTGTAGAACAAGTTAAGTTTTTGCTTCAAATCGATTAAATTTAAGATTTTTCTTATTAATATATATTTTTTTGGCAACAGATTTATAATGAAAGTCGCAAAAACAAAATTTTCTCAGCCTGCAAAAGCCATCAATTACTTTTAGATTACGTCTTAGGGCGTACAAAATTGTCTCAATTTCATTTTGCCGAGTTTCAAATCCTAATCTGGCTATTACCAAAGCGTATATAACACACATTTCTTGTTGTCGATTTAAGCCAACCGACGGTAAGTAACGGAATGGCTAAAATTTCACAGCAAAATCCTTCTTATAAGTTTATTATATTATATTACAAATACAAATCCAATACCAGCTGTTTTCTATGTACCTCCACAAATGAGAACAATATTAGAAACTTTCTGCATGTAGGTACATGTGTGTGCGTTTCAAAGTAAGTTAATTTTGACACAACATTTTCATTCAGAAATATCCAACTGCACGAAAGAATATAATATGAAATAAATGTCAAGATAATAAGGTAAGGTAATAGATTTTAATGTGATGTGAGGTTTTACTACGTTATTATTCTTAAAGCACGGTTATAACAATAATATTTCGTTACGTTGATATTATACGGATATAAAAAAAAGCTATAAGAAAAATATTTTGGCCATAGTATGAAAAATATTAAACCATACAAAATTAATGTCGATGTAGTCTAATATTGTGGAAAATATTTAAACATGTCGTTTCTAGAATAAGAAACAAAATTGATTTTCGTTCACTTGAACGCTTTTTCCGGATGTTTGGATAGCACAAAATGGTAAATACATTATTAATAGAAAATAGAACTTTTCTCTGTGTAAACTTGCCCAAAATCACAAATACATTTAAGTATATACGAGTATACAAAATTATTTTTATTTTTAAGAAAATTGAAAAATATACGTATCGTCAGTTATATATTTTACAAATACAGTTTATTTATTTTTTATAAATAAATTGTTCTCAACATCTCTATTAAATCGTAGATATAGGGGCTATTATCTTTTTTAAAGGCAATATAAAAGTACATCAAACTAAACAGTGTTAACATATACCAGTATAAACTATTCCAGTACGATATTTTTTCACTAAGTATATAAAAAACAAATGGTATTTCAACCATAATGGAGATTTATATTATATTCAAATATAGAGGGAAACATTTTACTGCTGAGTTGAAAATTTTTCTTGACAATCTGAAAATTTATATCCCTTTTTCTCGTATGTGCCACCCATGCATGATGTGAGTCATATTTTATTCAGAGAGATTCCTTTACATTTCGCTTTCCTGAGATATCATTGAATACACCATATTAAATGATTATGTCAAAATATTGATTATTACATTATATATTTTAAATTATTCTGTTTGATTAACTTTATTAAAAGTCGAAACGCACTGCACTTTTTATAAACTTAAAAACTTTTGTAAAAGATTTGTGGATTACAATGTGTTTGTTTAAATGTTTTTAATTGTTTTGATAATTATATTGTTATTTATGTAAGTAAGAAACTAGGGAACTAATCAATTAGATAAAGAACATTATATAAGAATTATAGGTTTATTCTATATTCTAAACCATTAAACCATTTGTGGACCATTAACTTTACCAAGTTCTAAACGTTTGGTCAGAAATGCACACTGTGAATTTAGGCCAAAATTACGTTGAAAACTTGCATAGATAAGCATTAAGGCCACCACAAATAAATTTAATATTACATAAGTGGGACACCATTTTATGGAAAAGCATAAAATATACCACGTTTCAACTTAAAATGTCAGCTTACAGGTATTTTACACACACAAATACGTGGTTAGTTATCTTCGTAAAAATTTGACAAATATTTTTTTCTAATTAAGTTGTTAGTTTTCATGCCTAGATGCTCTTACACAAAAATTACGTGTTACATTTAGCGTTAAATTTTCATGTAATTGGACTATAATAGATATATTCTTTCGGTAAAATACACATATGATAATTTTGTGAAATTTTAGATTTATAGTCATAATGTTGCTCTTGAATTAAACTAATTACTGTTACATTAAAGTTAGACATGCGGGACAATAGTAATGCAGACATTGTGAACAGAAATATCATGGGACGTAAACATTATCATATGGGTTTCATTTCGTATATGCATTGTCTCTCTATACATTTAAATTTAATTTTCTATTGCAGCATAATATACATGCAAAACGCCGTGTGTATAATGTACGTATAGTATATGTATGTACGTACATATAAATGACGTATTCATTCAAAAGTTTTGTAGTTTTTCTAAAGAAATTTAAATTATTACAATATAGTAATTACAAACATAAACTGCTGTAACAGATTAATATGATAACCAGTAAATCTCTTTATTAAAACATATATTTAGCTTACCACAGCAATATGTACATTTGTTTTACCACAATTTAGATTTATGGATATTGTTGAGGTGCGTACTAATATGTTACAAATATATGTATACATTTTAGAGCCCTAGTGAGATTAGGCTTACCTACAATATTTACGTTAACTATTTTCACCACAATAACATTTTATGGATTAGAAAAATCGACCTTAAATTTTAATTTAAAGCATTAACCATAAATAATTTCCACCATTTTTTATAGGTGAAAAGTTATAAATCAATTATGCGTTAACTATTAGTAACAAAAACTTTATTTTACAAAATAGTTATTTTTATAACAAGTGCGTGAAGCGAATGTTTTAGGATGTGAAATTCAATTTCATATAAATGCGAATTAAAACGTTAATGTCATCATAATTAGGTTAGTTGGAGAAAAAAGGTATATCTACCTATATGAAATTAAAATCAATAAATGTATTTCATTTCTCTAATATATTATGCAAACTAATTTAAATACCTAGTTTTATAGTTAATTCATGAATCACTAATATTTCAAGTTATTTTGAAAATAAATCCGTGTAGTAAACCTAAATAGATTGTTGTTCTAGGTATATAGTGTATCAGGGTCGTGGATCAAAGTTAATTCTGTTGCAACTGGGTAAATTTTGTAAGTTTGCCAATAAATCTAGTCTAGTAGATATATTTGTATTGTTGATTTTTAAATGGATTTTAATAAATCCGGAATTAACCTAGATAAAATCATTTCAAAAACTATAGAATAGACAATAAAATAAACGAGCTTCATTTGTGCGACTTTAAGCAAAATTTCCATTACTTCTGTTTCAGGATGCATGGTGGTGTTTTAAAAAATGTTCGCCTATCCAACACGCATTTAAATTAATTGATAAAACGTATGAATAATTTGGGTAGAGAATTTGTTTAAACATTAAATAATACTCATATTTCTTCGCCTTTTGTCAACCTTTTCAAGCGTATATATTTAAAGACACGTATATCTAACAGAAAAAATACGGTCGCAATTAAAACTGAATATGGCCCTTATAAATAAAGGGCCCTATAATAATAATAATGTGAACCCGTTGAGTATTTGAGCTTTCACACATACCTAAAACAATAGCAAACATATAAACAAAAATAAAATGAACAATTGACTTGTGGGTTATGAAAATGGCACACAATGAAATAATTTTATTAAAACAATGTTTAATCCCATATAAATTCATTTTTAAATCCTCTGAAGCGACAATGATAAATTGGCAATTTGTGTGTTTAAAATTCCATCAGAGGTAAAGCAACTTCCTGATGCATAAGCGGCAAAAATGATTATGAGAGAATGTGGTTGGCAGATGCGCTTAGTGAATAGTAATTTATAGAAGATTGGAAGCATATCGGAAGCTCATCAAAACCCGCGGAATTAGGACGCGGCCTGGAACATCCGTCTTTTCGAGTGATTTATTGGAAGTTGTGATTGGACAGAAAGAACCGTATACTCGTCAAATATGTTCCGACAAATTCATTTACTCATCACATTTATTAATAATATATTTAGGTTTAAGATTGTACAATACATTTTCAGCTTTAACACATTATTACGTCGCTGTTGAAGATCTTACGTTTTATTTATCTTCAGTAACGAGCATATCTTTATCTAGATTAATTGACTTGTGGAATGTACTTATTCAAGTATTCTAAATGTACATTGTGATTGATGATTTAATAAAACACAATCAACTCCACTTTTCATCATCGTATACTAATTGCTATTGCATGTAAATGTTTATTAGACCGAAGACGTATATCGCATTTTTTCTTTTCTTTATGACGACGACAAAAAGGTGAAAAGTTTATTAAAATATAAAATTAATACAATAACCTGACGCTTTACTTTTTGATGTACGCTGCATGAGCATGTTTTATTAAATGCAGTCCATAATTTTCATGCTATTGCAACATAATACAATAGTTAAACAAGTTATAAAATTTTATAAATTTGTTACATGTTGTTAGTAACACTTTATTAAATATCTATCCTATTATATTTTGATACCATAACATTTTGTGTTATATACTTGCGTGTAAATACTAAATTGATCTTACCTCAGATAACAGTGTACATATGTATGTATATTGTATACATATAACCGAAATTGTCACTAGACCACTGGAGGATATAAATCATTTAAGACCACTTCAGAAAATTTGGTGTTTATTGTACCTATTTACTTGTTTGTTTTTGCATATAACATATAGGTACTCGTACAAATAACATTAGAATAGATTTTACATAAAATTAGGTAATAATATTCCTTTACCTGATTCTCGTATTCTAAACACATTGAATATAAATAACATTGAATAGTTAATTAAACTGAAAATAAACTAATCAAGATATTTTAAGGACAAAATGGGGGTAGATATACGTATTTGTAATTAAAACGATTTTTTGAAACAAGAACAGCAGGTTTGTTTATTAAATGCTAGAATCCTTTCGGAAATTCGGAATATAATAAGTGGTGGGTCCACATAAACCCCTACATATATAAATTCAATCTTAATTTAATTAAGTGAATGTAATAATTTTTTTTTAAATGCCTATGTGATTGTAAATATCACAATTATGAATAAAAATGAGAAAAAGATAACATTCTGTCAAAAACGTTATTTACATTTTTGGTACTTTCAAGAAGTCACCAAGCTAACTAAGTACAATTTCTAAAAAATTTCTTATATAATTCTACTTGAATTAAACCCCTAAATAAGCAATTATATAGGCTTTGAACTAGTTTGAAGAAGTAGACAATGTTTTCTGTCTAAAAACATCTGCTGCATCACTATTTCTACTCAACTATTGACTTCGTAAAAGTAATAAATTACATATTTTTCAATTTTATTGCTTCAGCGGCAAATTAAAAAAGCATTTCCTATCTATACTGTGCACATGTATACATTTCATAAGTTTCAGTTGTCAGAAACATAAAGGAAACATCAAATATTTAAGTATAATATTATTTACTAATTTAGTTTCATTACTAAATTTAATTATGAGTCAAACTGTTTTAATACAAAAAGGCTTTAACATCTTCTCATAAACCACTTTATGTCGGCCTTCACTTTATAAAGCGATTTCGCGCAAATTTTAAGTTAATGCAAATGATGTTGAAGAGCTACTTACAGTGAAACGCTGTTATTCCGCTACGATATAGTACAATACTTAAAAAACAGTCTTCTAAAACTAATTTTAAAGTTTTTACTTTGTTGAAGGTAGCTTGTTCTAAACATATAATGTTGTTCTTTTGTTCTTTTTATTTAAACCCGAACAATTGTATCGAGTTAGTAGCGTGCAATTATTTTAATGGTTATAGAGGAAAATTTGTTTTGGAACAATCAGTTTGGGAATGTGAAATCAATAAAGCAAGAAGCTGATAGCCATTTCAAGTTCACGTAAAATGCTAGTATTTCAGGCTGAAAGCTTCTATCCAGTACAAATGACCCGAAAGGTCAGAGAGTTGGAAAAGAAAAAGCTAACACTAAGTCGTATATATTACTTACGACCTTTTGGTATAAAAAAGCCATCTGTACTTGTATGCTAGCAAATAAAATTCTACTAAATTTTATCACATCCACTTATTTCGCGTTTATAACTTTTTTTAGTAGGTTTACATGTATATGCATACCAAAACCACTATATACATACTTGTACAGAAACAAAGTTATTCCTTTTAAAAAGTTACTCTTCAACTATTCTATTATATACTTTTTACATGTTTTGTAATATTTCTTAAAAAAAAGGAAATACGTGTTGTTATACTCTGCATGGTTATATTATATATAAGAATTTTTTTTATAGGGTTTGAAAAACATTTCAACCAATTCAAGAAGATTAATGGGTATTATTTTCTACTGAAAAAGTAAATATCTTCTTTGGTGCCGTATAAAATTGGCAATGATAATAAATATGTCTGTACGTCTTTCAAAGAGAAACACAACATTTTTTCATTCACAACCTCATTTTCTTGTTGCTGACATTAAATAACACTTGTACGGTAAAAAGAAAAATTTCCTCTTTTCATGGCTCATAATCACTATTCAGCTAAATTTTACAAACTGTACAATGTTTGGCTTACCTTACCTAGATGAATTAATCAACATTATTATTTTTCTACTCCAGACTCCTTTACAACTCCTTAAAATTACAAACATCATTATTTATTTTGTTTGTAAAATTTCGAAGTAATTTTCAAAATAAACGTTATGTATAGGTATTTGTTCTAGTTATAACAGTTTAATAATTATTATTTGAATCAGTTTACATCAAAATTTGATATCCATCCTATAAAAGGCTTTCTATATAGTGTAATCTTAGCCGATTCAATAACAACTGTAATATATTATATTCTGGAATATTATACAATCGTATGCGTTAGTTATTCGATCTTAAAGTGATAACCAATAATATATAGGAATAAAGTACAAAAAGTATTTTACGTTTCATATCCTTTCATAGAAATCGCCATTTAAAACGTAATATAAAGGCCATTTGTATACAGGTGAAGAAATCTGCTGGGTTTGATAGACGTGGTCAAATTGGGTAAAAAGAAGGAATACATCAGTGTCGAGATGGTAATGGAACGAACGTGTGGAAATAGATGTGATTTATCATATCTATATCGTGGTTGTGTGAAAAGTACCTCAGCTGTGCCTTAATATGAAAGTGAGGTAGCTTTATTGGTAAACATTATTCAGATACACAAACATAAATAGTTTCTCTGGAAAATTTTTCTTTATAAAAACGTAAACAATATTATCTTTTAAAATAACTGGAAATATGCATTAAAATGTTTATTATATGTATAGATTATAGAATGAAGGAATATAATTAATTCTTTTAGTATTAATTCATCATTTCATTGATTACCAATTTGAATATTTATTAATGAATTACTAAATTTTCTCATTTGCAGCATAATGTAATTTGTATAAAAAGATCAATATGGCTTTTACATCGAAAACGAAAAATATACAAATTTCATTATGGTAAATACAAATACAAGAAACACTATCTAAAAAGAAATACATTTATTTTGAAAGCACGCAAAGTAATTTATTTTTCTGATGCATTTCCAACAACAAAAATGTTCTTCCTTTTGTATGTGTCCGTTTCAATTAGACGTAATAAATTTTTTATTAGGGGCTCGTTGCTGTGTTGTATATATTTGTTTGCCAATAGATATTACAAATCCAGACAAAATATTTTATCTTCGACGTGTTCCAATTACATCAAGTGAATCATTTAAACGTTTTACACAGAGTCCAAACATAATAGAGATGTTTATATTGAATCTTGAAGAGTTCAGTCCCAGGTGTACAACGGAAAAGGTCTAACCAATTTAGCGCCTATATTTGTTTTCTTATCACTTTTCCAGTTGAAAATTTATGGTGTTAATTTATTATTCTACTGACTGAAATGAATTCTATACTGTAAGAGTATAGGTACACACATATGTACATACGTTCACATAATAAGTAGATATAGTTCATATAGTCTGTAAGATACAAGCGTACTTTTGTATTTGCAGTGGGTTAAAAGTACAATTAAGAATTGTTTCCACAAATTGAGAGTTTTTTAGACGTTTAGATATCTCTTAACTTTTTACCACCCTTTAACATCTACCTTCTTATTATTTACCTACATTTTTCTATTCGTATTGGTCATAAATAACTGATAACTTTTATTGCACCAGAGGAATTCTTATATTTTACAAACCATAAATATTCTTGATGTTACATTTAGTAGTGTCCTCCAATTACAGAAACAGAATTCATTTTACATCTTTACATCAACACTTTGTAACTAAATTATATTGAATTTCCATTTTATTAGTGCAACTATTTAATATTCAGCTAGTTTTAAATTAAACACTAGAAGAAAATATCATTAAAACATACAATAAAGTTTTTACTATTTCTTACATGTAACTAAGAAACTCTTTGCTATACATTTCTGCACATATATTATTCATAAAGTAATTTATATTTATTAGAAACTGTAATGAAACGTCAAAATCAAACTCCATTACAAACTGTTGGACCAACACACATAGACACGTTCAATGAATGAAATAGTTCGTTCTATATCATCGCACATGGCATATTGCAGGTGGCAGAAATGACATTTATGTTGAGGTTGAATAGCAGTATAATATTATTTTATCAATATTCAATTTTCGTATCTCGAAAACTTTACTTTAAGTAGTCTGCTATCGATATATTACGTTCTAATTAAACAAGAATATGGCAATTTTAACTAAAGATATAAAACTGTTACAGCGTTAGTAATTGCAGAATGGAAATAAATCTTAGGTAATGTTAATTTCGACGTAAAATTAAACAGATGCATTAAAATAACACGAATTTAACTTACATATTTATAAAATTGTGAAACACGTAGATGTATATCTAACTGCAGCATATTTTAAAGAATACTTTATCTTAACAGTGTATGCAAGAATAAGGTTTTACTTTAGTCTTGTTTACGCTTTACGAGTACATAAATAAAATTTATATTTCAGAGGTAAATCTGAAATGTACTTTAAGCATAAATGTTTTTGGCAGATGAAAAATAAATAAAAACAATACGAATGTTATTCAAGTTTCGCCTTATAAAAATATTTTTGTTTATTTTGCTACTAAATTCGCCTGTGTTCATCCTACAAGTATTTACACATTCAAAAATACATATATTATATACTTAATCAGTGATCATTAAAAAATTTGCAAAAACGGGAACGGCAATTATAATATCGTTTAACACGCCTCGTTTCATCTACAAAAACTCTTTATCAGTATAAAGTTCAAGTGTTATTTATTCTCAAGTGGCTATACTTAAAAAATATTTCTTCCTTTCAGTGGGTTCATTATATATAAAAATATCCATGAAATTTAGTAGAAAGTTTCATTCTATATGATGTAGAAATAAAGTGGTATACGGCTTTAAAAAGGCACACTTTACTTACGTGTCATTTTGAACCGTTTATCACATTCTTATCAAGTCGTTTTACCGCACTATAATCTTCATCATCGCTCATTGGGGTGCTCAGGCGTTGAGGGATTGGCCTCCCCCGTGACCGGAAGTCTAATTCGATAACATATCATTGTTCAATGTTGTATACTTTTCGATATATCTTTTTTGAACTTTAAATTATAACTTTAAATTTTCAAATTATGCCCAAAGGTATTATCGTATACAAAATGTGTCTATTACATGGGTTAATCACTGTGGAAATCAGATCACAAGTTTGCAATTTTAGCCCAAATGTGAGGGTGATTTGAAAAGAAAACATCAACTTCCGCAATGGAAGGTTTTATCTACGAACACACTATCTATAATAATTATTATAATATGTTATACCTGTTCATAAACGAAATAAATAGCGTCAGTTTTAGGTTAAATTAATTTCATCAAATTAATCAAACTGAATATCGATTTGGAATTTTGGACCCTTTTAGGTACACCTTGGGTATACCTGGTTAACTTCTAATATTTCAGAGTTGCTTTTTTATTAGTCTTGATCTGCACTTCTCTATAGCAGTCACAGTCTCACAGTAAATGTATTTCCGTATAGTAAGTAATACCTATAGTTGAACTTCATTACTCAATGTTCCTTAAAAGTCATGAATTCGATTTAAACATTTTTTCCATTCAGTAATTGTATTGGGTTCAATATATTTTTGTCTTTTCAAATAACTTTTATCTTAATTGAATGTTTTAAAGAAATTGTAGATAATAAAAGTCTTCTACATAAATAGTATATAAATAATCCATAATATTGTACAATTCACTTGGAAAAGAGGTCAGAACTTTAAAATTATCTAGATGGAGAAGTGGAAATAAGAGGATATCTGATTAGAGAAACAAGAACTTGAGAGCTTGGATAAGAGAAAGATAATTAATCCCCGAGTTCTGACTGTCACAGACAGATGTTTCCATGAAAAACTATTTCTTCTAAAAGAATATATAAGCTACTGTCTTTACTCTTTAACTATGTGTAAGAATAATTGAATATTAAAATTTGTATTATTTTGTAGATTATATCTTCCACTTTTCATATTCCATTTTTACCATAAAACTTATAAAGATTTGCATTTCTTTGTTTTAAAATGTATATATATATATAGAGTTCTTTATTGTACATGTCGACATTTGTACTAAATGTTATACATATTGTAAAGATATGTCCTTTGAAAACTTTTTCCCGAATTCAGAATTCAAAACTACTTAATAGAAGTTTTCAAACCATAAAATATGTTGTTATCATAGAAGAAGAATCGCAATACACGTACAACTTTGACTTTACATTTGCAGACGAAAGCGTGTAATATTTCTGTTAAAAACGTGCTCTATTATAACGTTTGATGTTCATAAATAGGTACGTGTCAGCCGTTTTCTTCTATATAACTCTTATATTTTATTTTTGTTGAAACGATTTTAGTTTACATCAATATATACGTATACTATAGCTATTGGAAAAGTTCTTTTGATGCATAATACAAAGATATTTTTTCTACAGTTTAACGAATCATTAGTGCATTTAATTTAAAAATAGACATTTTTGCACTTAAAACAGAATTCAATTTTCGTTTAATGCGAAATAAAATGTTTTAAATACTTTAAAGGAAACCCTACAGTTTTTACGATTAACATTTTGTGTTTATTCTATTTCCAACCTTTACTTCACACATTTTGTGTAGAAATTGTAATTTTTGGCTTTATTTCATAATAAGCATTTTGTGTTCTAAGAAGAAGTTATTACATTTAATTGTTAAAATTGTTTAAAGCACATATACCTACGTAAGTATTATGTACATACATGTTTACATGCACATGTATTGTATATCTGTCCGGCATATACTTGCCGACCTGATTGTAAATGTTACAATAATGATATAGAAAAAGATAGAATGTATAATGAATTACATTTAGTGAAGAATAGGCTGAATTTTTTAAATTCAGGAGCTACTTATAGGGGGTGTAAACCTTTAAATAAGCAATTAGATCAATCTTAAATTAATTTGACGAACTAATGCACGAAACGTTTGTTGCAACACTATGCCTATTCATTTATTGGTTCTTAGAAAGTAATAAACTTTTGTTAGATTTTACTGCTCGAGAGGTAAATAATTAAATATATGCCGGACAAAGTACTCGTATATGTATATGTAGTTATGCACGTATGAATGTGTAGATATTAATTTAAGGTAAGAAATACCCCTTAAAATTTCACTTAAGAGATTTCTTTTAATAATGTTATAAGAAAAACATAATTTGAATTTTGTGGGAAGCAAATACAATATTTGTACGTAGGGCATTCACAACATGATTAAAATTAGTTTGTACTTTCGTAAAATGATGAATGTGGCTATAAATTTAATAAATTCAGTATTTCACAGAGACATTAATACATGGGAATGTACATATATACGTTGATTTCATATGTAAAAGTCCTTAGCTAAAATTATATATGCATAAATTATTTAGATAGCATATATTTGCTTGAAAATTGCAAATTCAGTAAAAGCTTCTTGTATGGGTGTATTTGTGTGTGTGTTTGTGTGTGTGTGCTTGGCTAGGTTCAACTGTGAAAGATCGATACACCACTAGAGGCGTTTAATAGCATGGGATACATTCTTACAGGAGTAATTACTGGAAACTACTTTGTCGCCTTCAGGCTACCACAGAAAAACTATATAAATTTACACTCAATAAAGTCTATAATTTTCATTTGTGTTACATTTCATTCGAAGCAACTGTCACAATTAGTATTATGGTGTAGTTTAATATAATACTAATATTTATTCTTCCATATAATTTATATAAATTATGATATTGCTGTTACTTAATTGCTTTCGAGTTATTTCAATCATTCATCCAAAAGAAACCCATTCAGTTATAAAATATATATATACATATAAGATTTGATTTGAAATGAATCGTAAATACCCTAATTTACATAAATATTGCGTGGCACAATTGTATAAACTTTATTGCCTTTGATAAACGAGTTTCTACATTTTTACAAATGTTTAAGCTGTAAAAAATATTATATATACAACCTTTTCAGACCGAATGTTAGTAATACTGAAGATTAGCCCAGATATATAAACTTAAATTGAAATTTTGGTCATTATTCATATAATAATTAATAATTATACAAAATATGTATCTTTAGGTATTATATAAATTGCAATAATACAAAAAAATTAATTAAAGATATTATGTATTATCCAGAAACAAATATTTTATGCCTATTTGTATTTAAATTGAACGTATATACTTAGGTATATTAAATATTTTCTATAAGTTAAATATTTACTTAGGTACAAAATGTAAACTACATCTCTAAATATTGAAGAAGACAAGATTTTAAAATGAGTGTGTAAACTTTACGAACCAACTGGTTTTATTTACATATAATTGTGCCTTAAATATTATTTTCATTTAAATTAATTTCACAGATTTTACTGTCCGCATATATAACATTCTTAATGGTCAAATTCGCTAACAAAGGTTTATTTTCGTATAAATTCTAACGAATAAAATCTAGTAAGTTTTTGAATAAAATTTAAAGGATTTTTCAGGGTACTTGATGCGAACCGAATTTCATTGTGTTAGTGTTTATGTTACCGGCCAAACCCGATTTCAGGACAAACTAGTTTTGCCTAGTTGGTAGATTCGCATAGGTTAGGATAGATTAGATTAGGTTAGGTTTGGTTTGATTAAAAAGTGTGAGATTTGGCTTCGCGTAAGCGAAGCCAAGTCTCATCACAACAAACTCAATACAAACCTAATCTAATCTAATCTAACACGATAGGAAGAACTAGTGTAGCCTAGGAAAAACTAGTTTGTCCTGAAATCGGGTTTGGCCGGTAACATTTATATTTAGCATTTTGTTGTGTAAATTTAATATTCTCTTTAACTACGATATCGTATCGCTTTCTCTCATTTTATTTTAAATGAAAAATAAGACAATAGTTAATGTATTTTTGTTGTTATAAAAAAAAGGGCTAAAATACAATTATAAAAACTTCTCTTTGAAAAGAAAAAAAAATGAACAAAATTAAATTTTGTGTATAAATATATTTATTATAAAAATATGTGTCGTAACGTAACCGTAAAAGCAGTATATATTATCTATATGAACGCCTCTATAGATACATTTATACAGTAAAACCCAGAATTAGTTGATTTATTTTTAATAGGAACTTAAAATGTGCCAGTGTACAGTACTCTGGAGAAAAAATATCAGATTTTATATGGCCAGAAAATTTCAGAGTGCAATTTAGAAACGTGCAGAGAAGGATGAGGGTCTATTTTGTAGACTTATACAAGGCCTCCATCGTACGTGAAGGAAGGGTGGAATAACTGTGATCTGCAAGAGCACGTTTCTATAATAACATTTTTATTAGTGGCCGTGGTAGTGCGGATGACATTAACTTTCCCGTAAACTCTGCTCCACTGACAGTGCAGACCTCTGTAATCCTTTCTGATAAATGATCTTATTTCAAATATTTATGAAATTGTTGCAATTTACGTTTATATCAAATAAATGGAAAACTAAAAAATAATAAAGAATTTTTTACTTATTTCAAGGATATGGTTTATTTCAATATTGATTTATGGCATTTAAGTATTTTATTCTGTTTTTATACCTAAAGGCTCTGAAGGTAACAAAAACTTGACTGATAGGACACAATGTATTCGTCAACAATTCTATTGTCTTCACTGTATTACGCTTAATTTCAGTCTGTAAATTAATCTCTCAATGATAATAGATATTCATTGTTGTGATAACGATAAACTACAGAAACTTTAGCAAAAAACTGGTATTCCACGTTTCTCATTCTGGTTACATTTTTATGTTTGCAGTTTAATTACATTAAAAGAGCTTTCATTATGAGACTGTTGTATGTCTTCAATTATATAGAAATTTGGATAAATAAGTAGAATGTTACCTATTTGTTTATTCTGTTAAACGTAAAATATTCGAAAGCCAAATAAACGATCTTGTTAAGCTAAATGGACTAAATGGAGTACCAAACTACAAAAGCATTTCTTGAAATTTCTTTTCTGTACAAAATTCCTTTTAGCAATGCTTTGAAATGTTACTTTTATAAGGTAATTACCATATAAAATTTATAAGTTTCAAGAAATCATTTCGGATACGGAATTTTTGCCGTAAATAAAATTTATAAGTCCTATCTACGATGTGTAAATGCAATCTATTCATTTAAAATGACTAATATAATTAACTAGATTCTTTATAAACTAAAGTGGGCAAACGGAAGTGCAGCTTAAGTTATATTCAAAAGGCTTAGTGAAAGCCCTTCATAAATTAATTTGCAATGCGCTTTTATTTTAATTTAAATAATTTAAGTTCTAGCATAAATCAATGTTTCCCAATTCGAGAAACTACGCCATGAATTAACTAATTTTTCCAAATTTTAAATTTTAGAATTTAGTCGTATAATTTTTTGATACACTAAAATTTTATTTTAGACTTTCACTTGTACTCTCTTAATTTTATCCTTTATAGTTACTGTTCTGCTGGTGCAAAATACAAAGTTTTCGTACTTTTTGCACTACTGATATTTGAGTACCTAGGCGTCAGTAATTATGCACACAGCCATGTGCATGCAATATTTGTACATTTTATGTATATCCACATTTATATTCATACATTCGACTACAGGGAACAAATGATATCTTTCTTGATTCATATCAGGTAGTTCGTGATCATCAGTGTAGCAAGATATCTACCAATATCTACCTGTATTCGGTTTAAATGTCAGCACGTCATATCCGAATTTCTATTGACATGTTGTTGGTGAATGTTGTTGAAATGGGGCATGTTCATAGGAAATACATGAATTGTTAGTGAAACTATTATTATTGTATACAGGATTATGTCATATCAGCAACAAAGTATATTATGTATAACTTACTATTAAACAGTTTCATTTGGGTTTCCATTATATTAACGGAAAATACCATTTTAATAACTGTCAGAAATTAACAAAGTTTAGTGTATTTACTTACAATTTTCAAGGTAAAATGTTTACAATAACAACAATCCTTATGATTGTATTTTTGGTTTTTAAGGGAGTTCTGAAGCCCCTGAAAACCAAGGCCCAGGAGACAACAATAAACAACTATTATAAAACCTATATATTCAACCTTGATGCATAGGCTTCACCTGTGCATCATTTTTACTTTCTTAATTTTAATTTTGAATTTATTGTAATCATCCCCATTTCTTTAATGGTTTTAAATTTATATTTGGTACCCTTAAATCATGATGTATATGTATATGATTTGGGTTTGTTTGTTTTGTTGCTTTGTTATAAGCACTACTTCTCTTTTGTAACATTGAATTTTTATGGTCATTTAACGTATATTCTGTACCCTCAATCATGATATGCATGACTTGGGGATTTTTTAGTTTATTTTTTAGTTAATTTTACTTGTTGTAAGCACTGATGATGGGTATTTTTGCCCGAAACTAGTTTGCCTTTTTTGTGCATTTTGTGCAATTTAATTTAAAAAACATCTAATAAAATTTGTGGGATCTTGACTTGAAGAATTCTTTTATTCAAACTCAACTATTATAAAAGACAATTATTAGGTATGGTATACTCGTATTGGTTTTTGGAATGATATAAACTTAAAGTAACTATGTGAAAGGAAATTTTTACTTACCATGTCTTCGGCTTAAATAAAGCAGATTGATTTTTTACTTTTATCGACAGAAGGTTGGAATTTGTACAATGTACAAAGCACCAAACTTCGAATTGACAGATTTGGAAATGAATATTCTTACACAATATCCTATCTTCCTATATATTTAGTAGTATATATTCGAAGCTTATGTAAAGACTTTCGTCATCCGTATTTTTAAGAATAGAGATATAGAAAGAAGTACTGTCGGTAGCAATGCGGTTGTTCACAATCTAGAGTGGACTTGTATTATTAATTGTATTATAGTCGTTTCATACATTCTGATGATCTGTATGAATCTATGATTTTCAGTACCTATTAGGAACTTGTAAATCCATATATGTATTTTGAACTAGGAAAGTACAATTTTAAGTTACATACCTATTTGTTAATAAATTAAATTGGATAATTGTGTTTAAAACTAACAAAATTGAAATTAATCCTGAAACCAATTTGTCAAAGGTTGCCTGATAGCAAGAGACCATATTCTAAATAAAAAGAAATAAACGAATCTATTTTACTGTTAAAAGTAAATGTATATACTCGAATGTACATTAAATAACTGTAATAGAATATATACAAAATGTATAGCAGAACCACGATGGGAGATACTCACTCAATTACATCTTATATTACAAAACACAGTAAGTGTTTGCAGTGTAATAAATGTAACTGTTCTGGGAAACTCAACAGTTATAAGTTGTTACTTGGGAAGTCTGAAAGTTGTCCATGTACATTGCTTTGTATTAAAATAAAACAATATTTTGTATAATTTCAAAGTAATACGATATTAAAATAGGAAACTAAAATTGTAATAAAGGAAATTGAAATAATTTAATATATGAAATTATGTTGATAATAAAATTATATTACACAGCAATATAATCTAAAATGGATAAACGATAAAAAATATAATGGAATTCGTTTATATTCCAAAAGCATGTTATTGTTACAAAGTGGTTGAAATGTTATCACCACAGGCCGCAAAATAGCAAGGAACCGCCAAGTTTCCTAACAACTTTTAGGCACTAAAGTAATTAATCTTTAACTTTCTATGATATTATAGCTGTAATTGCTCCAGTTTCTGTTTATGTATATCATAGCTTGAAATTCATGTCTTTTGAAATTAGTTATAAATGTATTAAATTTGGTCGACTCGTTTGTCATTAAAATTACATTCTTCATTAAATGTTGATGCGGGGGAATTGTAAATGATGTGTTTCGCTTGCTTAAACTGCATTAATGTAACTTAGAACAAGTTACACAACCAATGTGGTTCAATTTTGTGAAGAAAATACCTAAAATTGGTTTATTATTCAAAGAAGGCGAACAACTTGATAAGAAATTAATTTATTTCATAAATATGTATATACAAAAGTAACAATAATACAGAAGACACACGCAAATTCTAAGTTCTACCATTGTTTCAATTTTTACTACTTGATTTAAATATATACCATCGGTGTTGATAACATTTTTCTTATTTTTGTTTTCTAAATTTTTATAAATATAGTTTTAAATATATGTATGTATATTACTTAACGATGTATATAAACTAAAATTAAATTGTTGACCAAATTTCCAGAAACAAAAATTCAGTTTGTTAAAATACTCACACAATTTATATTGCACTATAGAAATTATATAGTATTTTAATATAGTTTTACGTTTATAATATTAAATATACGAGTATATACATTCAAATCACTTTGCTTTTAAAATAAATACTTTATTACTTCAATCACCTTCAAATCCCTCATCGGGGCTTTCCGATACAATTTCATTCACCACACCAATATTACTAATTAGTTTATTACTGATTTTATTTGGATTTACTGATTTATTAGGACTAAGATTTTCAGTTTGTGTTTGGGCACCAACACATTTTTTTATCACAGTTGTATCCTGTTTAGATGTATGTAAATTTGCGGGCATGCAAGTCGGCCATTGGACACTGATTGTTGTTGAACAGCATGGCTCTGCCGTTGATGTAGAGCTCATTGATTTATGAGATTCTGGTGAAGATGACATTAACATTGCGTGTTGATGTTGTTCAATTTTATTCACCGACCTGACCGGATATCCGTCCGCTGTATACCTCACATCACACCCATAATGTTCATAGGAAGCTGGCTGGTTGCTCCTGCTGGAAATAAATTCAGCTTCACGGGAATATCGGCCTATTGGATTGGCGGCCGATTGCCGTTTATTTGCCCCTCTATTGTATGGCAAAGTTCTGTAACAATTTCCATTAAATGGCTGTGATCTGTTTTCTACCACTGTTGTCTTCAACAGTCCCACAGGATTAAGGTGAACATCGGATGGAAACATACATAAATTACAGTCGTTTGGGTTAATGGTCTTAATTGGTTGTAAGTTGTATGCTGGTATGGGATTGTTTTTTGTCGCTAATGAATGATTCTCTATTAAATGATCTGTTCGTCGACCAATAGTTTCGGTACCGTTGATAAGATCCGGGTTTTGTTCGGCTTGATAGCATTTCACTGATGTTGGACTTCTTATTTGATTTGCTATTGCGATAGGCGACATTGATCGCAGTATTTCGTCATTTGTATGAGCACTGTACAATATCATAGCCTCTTCTTGATTCACTAATTTCACATTACTGTTGTCCTTTGATAATTCCGATTCATCAGTACTATCATGCAACAAGTTTTCTTTTGTTGCATTTCTTAAAGCTTCCTTAGAATTATCCCGTTTCCTTTTTATATGTGAATTTTTGTAACATTTTATTATAGATAGAATTAAAACAAATACTAATATAATTGTGGATATCAAAACAGCAGATGTAACTATTAAAATAAATTCAAATGGAATTTCATTTGTTACGATTTCAGGATCATGTTTTATAATAATTCTAATAGTAAAGTTGGCCTGTGTAATACCAGCTGGATTTTCAGCATTACATATGAATGTACCGTTATCCTCTGTATTTGCATTGTATATAAATAATTCACTTCGCTTGTCAACCGTTCCTTCTTCAACATAGTAAATGAGGTGTATCCCAGGTGCCACCATTGAATCGTTTTGCAGTAACTGTCCTTGATAAAGCCAAGAAACTTTAGATTCAGGCACAGAGTGCACTTGACAAAGTAACGATATATTTTTGCCTTCTTCAATTTCCAAATAGAATGATGTTGGTGAAATATCAGCCAAACAAGCTAGATCTGTAATTGCAACAGATTTAATTGTGCGACCTGATAACCTCAATGGCCCTCTGCACACTGGCTCAACGGAATGCGGAAAACTGAAAGACCGTAACCAAGCGTGAAGTTCAAGTATGTGGCAGTCACATTCCCAAGGGTTTTCTTGTAGTTGTACTCCTTTTATACCACGTGGCAAATGTCTAGTCCCACCAAAGAAACTCATCTTGTTGCCATTCAGATGTAACCACTCCAAACTGTATAGGCCCTGGAATGCAGTCTCTTCCACTGTTGATATTTCGCAATTGCTGAGCTCTAATGTGTTAAGAAAACCGAGATGGTTGAAAGCTGCCTTGCCCAAAGTCTTTATAGGATTATGGTTGAGCATAAGTCTCATTAACGATGGACAGTCCATGAAAGCGCCGCTAGGGACAACCTCTAATAAGTTTTCAGATAAATCTAATTCTACAAGGTTTGTTAAACCCTTAAATGTTCGGTCATCTATGTTAGTAATGCGACATCTAGACATGTATATCCTTTGTAAATTAATTAAATCCATTTTGAAGAACTTCTCTCGATGAAGCACTTGCAAATTATTGCCAGTAAATTCCAGCACTTGAGTACCAGAGTCCATTCCATCAGGAATAATAACTAAATCTTTATTGATACATTCAACAGTCTGTTTCCCATTTTTCCATTTACAAATGCATAATGTAGGACATGCATTAGAAAGATTAAATAACGAAAGTATAACAACTATCAACCATATTTTTAAACTCATATTGCATTTTATCCTTTTAGACTCGAATTTATATTTTGTTTCCTCTCCATTACCAATAACTGTAACAATAAAATAAATTATTATATATCTATTATAAATTTAAGAAAAGTTACAAAATATACTCGTATTAAAACTACATCCTATATAACAATATTAATTAAGTATTTACATGAATTGCAGTTGGTTTTTGTTTTGAACTATTTATTTTAAGCATATATTAGGTTCGGGTAATACTAGTATGAAGTATGTATGTAAATATAAATACATATGTGCTTATTTGACTTACAATAGCAAAAAACAATTAACTACATTGTATATGAATTGTATTGTAAGTTCAAATTTATATAGGTAATTAAATAATATAAAATATAAATAATAAAGGTAGACAAATAAAATAACAAAAGAGGATATGAAACAAAATAAATTATTAAAATGAAATATATTTCGTTTATTTTTATAATGGATTTACATAGGCAATTTTATGATTTAATATTAATTCAGTTCTTATCCGGTTCATACGCAAAAAATATACATATACCTATGTTTGTACAATGTATGTATGTATGTATGTATCACTATCAGCTTGGAATTAATTGTAAACCATATTGCGGAAAATTAATTAAAAATAATTTTCTACATACTCGTATTATAATTAAATACAATACAAGTAGAAATGTTTAATTATAATATTGCCACATTTTGCTGCGATTTCGCTATAAATAGAATCTTAAATATATAATTTTTCAGTTTAAATATTGATTAATAAACTCCTGAAAATCTTATAAATGGGCTTATGTAGCATCAAAGAAGGTTTAAACGAGAGAATGGAGATAATAGCCTCGAAGGAATACAAAAATTTAAAGTTTTTTTCAGGTTCATCTTTTATAAAATGTAATTTTTTAGGTAACAAACTAACTACATCTTGGATGCTAACTCAATTTTTATATTAGACTATACTTGCTTGAATGTAAATAAAAAAAATCTTATTAAAATGGAATTTAATTTTTATAAAATGTTATACTAAACATAGTTGCCATTAAAAGTTGCGACTATTTTTTTTGAATTATGTAATATTTGACAAAAAAGTAACTTTTCACTAATAGACTCATTATCGAGGTATAAATTATATAAATAATTGTATACCTACATTTGGTTTTTACAATTTTTAGACAGAAAACACTTGTATTAGAAAGCCATGTTGTTACTCGTATTCGTATGTTACATGTTATTAAACTAAGACGGAACAATTTGCCATTTTTCAAACTGATTATTTATAACATCTTGTTAGTGTAGAGTATTTTGTTGATTTCTCTGTTTCCGTCCGCAAACTCAACTTATCAACATAAGTGTCGTATAAATTGGACTTTACTGCATATGGCGCCTTTCTCAAGTTCTGAATAGCAGCGGAAACCGCAAGATCTACAGAACTGCAACCTTTGTTAAGCCTCTTACATACAGTGTTACATCTGCAAACCTTGATTCACAATAACGTCGTAAGACTACAATTAATTCAAACGTAATGTGTGATTATTGAAATTACATATAATCTTAGTAGACCTATTTAATTACAAACAATATGTACAATTATAAATCAACCGTTAATAGTAATTCAAGGATATATTGTATACCTTTAATTAAAATAAATACTTTAACATTTTTTACGGTTTGATTTTGAAGTTTGTATGGGATTTTCAGATTAATACTTTCAATTCATATTGTTTAAAATAAAAATTAATACGTTTCATGTGAGTAAAAAGCAAGAGTATGATTCAATGGTAAAGTACAAAGGATTACAATTTCGAATATGACCTATTTATTTATGTTTGCGTTGGAAAGAGAGTAGGGTGGCGATCAATACCGATTGTGATTTCGACAAAACAGAACTTCATGTATGTGCACACTTTAATTTTAGCACATTCTGAAATTCATTTAGTAAATAAATCTATTACAATGAAATGAATATAGAAATTATTCCTATTATTGGCAATAAAATAAACTGCAGCAACTATGTTGAAAAAGTCACTGCTATCGATATAAACATTCGATTTAGAAGTGGATTTGTATGATCTATTTGTACCTATATGATCATTATTAAGAGAGGCAAATAATTTATTACTAAATGTAAATTAAATTAATTTATTTACATTTTGATATGTTTAATGATTATAATTATTTATAATCATTAATGTAGATTATTGAATATAAATTCCCAAAATATAGGTACATATATTAATTCAATAAGTAGATATGCTTGTATACTCGTTTGTTAAATTAAATCTATTTATAAAATACTTGTTAAACAATTAATTATGGAATATTCAAGCGTTCTTCAAAATTAGTCAAGTGACCCGAAAAAGTTAGAATGCTAAAAATATAAAAGCAAAATTAAATTAAATACGTTAATATTCTGTCTATATACGTCGAAATGTTTATCAACTTTTGGTATATGATATGTATATATATTTGGACAAATTCCATATTTCGTAAAAAAGAAAACATAAAATACTGAAATAACAAAAGTTTTATAAAATATGAAGTTGAAAAAATTCATAGAGTTCTTTTATACGCGTATACATACATATATGTATGTATGTATCAGAAAATCTTATTATAACTTCCCACACACAATAACTTGTAATAACAACTTTGTTCTTTTTAATCTCAAATCTTAATGATACAGGGGCAAAAAAGCCCTTTAAAAACAAGTGTAATATTGTGTGCGTGAGATTAAAAGAAAACAGCGTTCCCCTTCCGGCTTCAAAGAAATACTAAAAAAAACTTTATTTTTGATGATGCTATACATTTTACCATATTGAATCTATATATTTGTACCAAAATCATAATCTGGCGAAATACCAATGTTATTCCTTTGTGAAAGATACGAGAGAGCAAAAAATTATTCAAATTCATATTAATACATTTCAGCATTTTTTATTTCAGTTGTTTTTGACAAACGTTCCATACAGTAGGTTTTCAATGTGTTATTTCAGTCGGACGAAAATGTGATGGAAGGGTGCTTTATTGACATTAATAATAAAAGTATAACTTGTATCTCTGCTAACATCAATTTGCAGCTCCGTTGTTTTAACAAACGTCCTTAATTATTTTGACGTATCGTAATATTTTATGAAATGGGTTTACCTGGTCGAGCAAAAACCGCATTTATATTGGTTATACCGGCACATAAACCCAACATTTATAAATTGTGTGTATACATAAATGAAAGAAATCTAATTTGAAAATTTAATTCAACTGAACATTTATTCCCATCAGATTTTGATTATTATAAATAATTTTGTATATTAAATATTTGTTCAAAATAACGTGTTTTTTAATAAAATTTGTAAAATTAATAAAATACATTAATTAATTAATTAAAAGTCCTAAATAAACAACTTCGCTAAATGAAAATCGTATTTGTAAATATATTATTATCAAAATATTATAACAAAAGGAAATTTTTAATTAGTAGAAAGTTTTATATAAAAGAGAAACTGTCAATTGAAAATAACAACAATTCCGTTTTCTACTTTAAGAATTGCATAACCTCCATCTATATAGGTATATGATATAACGAAAAGTTTACACCATTGAGTGAAACAAAATGAAGTGTATTTAATCACTGAACCAGCTTTAAGTATCAAAAACTTTCTTTGTAGTTTCGTTTCTAAGAAAAGTTTACAGATTCTCAAGCAAACCAAATCCCAAAGAGTAACGCAAAGAATTCAGGATTGTTATTGCAAAACTTTAGTTTATAATTATTGCTAGAGTAATTTTCCATCCAACCAACATATGTTAAATTAATGTTGTACTGCTTGCTTTTATGCATTGAGTAAACATTTGATGAAGTTTTGAAGTTTTCGTTTACAACTAACTTTACCACCCTCTTCACAAGTTGTAGAATATACTATAAATTCTGTATAATGTTAACTATAATAATCTATAGTAAATTGTAGTCATTCAAAGCCGTTTACCCGTGTTTTATAATACATACTTAGATATATGCATGCAAAAAACTTTCAACGTACACACAATGTTAGTTGTTTACAGGAAAATAGGCTGTTCAATTAAAATTAACATTTTAAATGAGGCTTTGAAGACAAATTCATATAGATAAAGTGCGAAATTGAAAATCACGTTCCAAGATATTTTGTAAATAGTATAGGCATCATCTTAAACAAGGCGAAATCGTATAGTATAATATACTTTATTAGATCCAATTTATAGGATATGCTTTGATGTGAATAAATGTGTTACTTAACTTTGTAAAGTCAAATATAAAGTTGTATTAAATGTGTTCTGTACGTGATTTAATCGAATATCGTAAATGTTATGTAATATGAATAGACCGAACCCGTTGATTATAAAAAGTTCACAAAAGCTGTAAAATATTATGTTTGTTATTTTGAAAACAACATTGTTATGTATGTAGAGAATAATATTCATAAAATTAAATGAAACATATTTTTCTTTCCTGAAGTTTTTTTTCCTCCTGCTTTCTTGTGAAATCCGAATAATGTTATAAAATATAAGTGAAATTCATTCTAGCAAAGGCCGTTATTAACACTAGAGTAAGCAATAGCCGGTAAAATCAATACATTCAAACTTTATTGCAAGCAAACTTAAAACTATCTGACATTTTCAAGTTTTCCCTAGAAGCCAATTTGTAATAATTCTTGTATTTTTATTTCAATTTTTGTTCAACAGCTGCAAACAATATCAGGTCAATAATGTGTTTGAAACAATTTTTCAGTTGTATACCTACCTATATATCCAAAATAACAAAATAACAAATAAAAGTCGAAAAAAATATGTACCAATGTATATATGTATATACTATAAAAGCAACCTTGTATAATATAAATTGGTTGTTAGAAGCGAAAAACACTTTTACTGTATTTCCCAGAACGTTAGCAAGAAAAACGGAAAATACTGATATACACTTGAAAAATAAAAACCACTTTGTGTTAGTTTTCCTCTGGTATTTCAATTGGTAAAAGGTCTTTGTGCGAATCTGTTTGCTTCGGCTTGCATTCACGTTGGTTGGTTAAAAACAGCAATCCCTTGTTGAAGTTGCCATCATGGGTTGTTTGTCTACGGGCAATTGCTGAAGGGTCAGTTCTTAGTTCGGCCGGGTGACTCATAAAGAAGGAAATGCCTCGTTAGGGTCGCGAAAAAGTCCATATGGGTGCAGAAATTGAGTTAAGAGACTACTTTAATTCTTTAAATACAACAATTACCCTTCCAAATAAATTAACAATTTTAAAGAAATAACAATTTTAACATTTTTTATGGAGAACAATGGCAAATAAACTCGCAAATAAATAAATAATACTATTGCTAAATAAATTTAGTAATACTGATATCGATGAAGAATAATCTGGTCTATTCTGTAAGCCTTCGTTTATTTTAGCCAGTTCGTTAAATGATACTGTTTTAACGGTACCGGGTTAACCGGGTACCGTTAAAATGTTAACCGGAATGGTATTCAGTAATATTAAATAATTGAAAGAATAATTAATACTTTTATATTTTGACCATTTTTTCCGATTCCTTCAGATTCCTGTTAGGGAAGTTGCACTACATTCTTTTTATAAAAATTTGAAAAATAAAACCAGTTTTTTATTGACTACTGTATGCTACTTTATGGTTATTTATTTTTATTAGATTAGTTTTATAGGCAACGCGTTTAACGAAACATGATGCATTATTTATTATTTATTCAAATTTATTTTTATTAAATAATATATTTAAATGAAGTGAAGTGAAGTACGCGAATATAATTCAAAAATATATTTTGAATGTTAGTTAATTTAGTTTAAATAAATTTGTTTACCTATTTGATAATTTATTGCGATTTAATTTTTTACAAACTAAATTAACTAACCAATAATAACTTATTTTAACCTGTAAAAGTTATAAAGAATTACAGAATAACAATTATGTTAAAATCAAGGCTTAAAATTTCTAACCATGTCTTTGCTCTTTAAAAGTTTAACTAATAAAGCTTGCAGAATAGACCTAAATGTAAATTATGCAATCAATTTTTCATTCTGGTCCATCTCGACAATTATCAGGTAAATAAAAATAAATAAGGAATGTATTAAGAAATGTCTTATTGTATTTAGTAAATGTAATGGTTAAATTTATTTGGGATACGACCCATTTGTTTTATTACCTTTGATGTATGATAATGATTCCTTGTGCAAAATAACTAAGCCAAATTCGGTTTATGGTCTGGTGCAGTTAACGAGAAAAGGGAACATTGTGTAAAACC
Organism: Oryzaephilus surinamensis; assembly: GCA_004796505.1. NCBI lineage: Eukaryota > Metazoa > Arthropoda > Insecta > Coleoptera > Silvanidae > Oryzaephilus > Oryzaephilus surinamensis. The sequence goes on from SSSI01002077.1 coordinate 47,796, forward strand.
ATTTGAAACGTTTAATATTTATTTTATATGTATAAATGTGAACATCAAAGAAAAGTTTGTTAAATTGCTATCGTAGCAAATTTTGCATGTTCATTAATGA
>SSSI01002081.1:0-15537 GCA_004796505.1 Oryzaephilus surinamensis
CCAACACCTCTTCGTTTTTGAGATACAGGGTGTTAAAGTTTTATGAAAAAATAAGGTTTTACTTAAATATTTCAGAAAATATTAGAGATATTAAAATGAAATTTTACAGAAGAGTTTTATTTATTAAGGCACACATTTGTACCAAATTTGAACGAAAACGGCCGCCCCCAACTATATTTTTTATTGGTGGGGGTGGAATCACACCCCGGGAACTTTTTATTTTGCATGTTAATATACTGTTTAAAAAATCTTATTTAATAGGAAATTTAATAAGGAAACTTTTGTGTCTCTTGAAATTTTTCGTTTAAATGAGTCGTTTTTAAAAAAATGCGAAAAAATTAACACATGTCATCAATAAACCAACAAAATAAATTACCAGTTTTTTGAAATTCGATTTATTGACGACACGTGTTAAGTTTTTCGCATTTTTCTCAAAAACGACTCATTTAAACGAAAAATTTCAAGAGACACAAAAATTTCCTTATTAAATTTCCTATTAAATAAGATTTTTTATACAGTATATTAGCAGGCATATCTCTAATATTTCCAAAAATATTTAAGTAAAACCTTATTTTTTCATAAAACTTTAACACCCTGTATCTCAAAAACGAAGAGGTGTTGGACAAGATTTTATAGGACTTTTTTTCTTAAAATGTACTCAGGAATAACCCCTTAAAATATGTCGACGTTATTCTGGAACATCCTGTATATGTGTGTTATCATTGAAAACGGAACACAATCAAAACTTTATATTTTTATATATAAATGTATTGCTATTACAGTTATTGGTTTTCTATTACGAACCTCTTTTCCCATCAAAGCCGTTTGTAGATGGGCTTTCAAGAGGACAGTATTTTTGTTAAAGGACTCTTTTTTCCGCCAATATGTTGCAATTAGATTATGCTTCAGATATGAAAGCCATCATAACAATATCCATTTATTTTGCTTCATTGTTATGTTTTGTGAATAAAAACCATTTTTAAAGTGTTTTCGAGTATTGAATTAATGTATAGGTAAAAATTTTAGTTGATTTCAAAAAGAATTAAAACAAATATTCCTGACGATTCTGTCAAACATTTCGTCAGTTTTCCATATATTCAATATTCACCCCTACAAATCTATTCAACATCCCTCTTCAGTTGAGAAAAAAAAACTATTCAACGTATAAAGAAAGAGTCGTAAAAAGTTTTCTTCTGAATTTTCACTATTCGTAAATACCTTGAATTGAAAAATGATTTAAATTCGTCCCTAAACGACGATCACATAAAAAGTAATTGGTAAACTAGTTGGAAAGTTCACTATAAAAAAAAGATAAACGTTGAAGTTGGATTAAAATGTCCGAATATGATTCCATTCATTTGATTTTTTTTTTATTTTTGATTTCCGGGCTTAATACATTCGGTAATAGATTTTCGATATAGCTTTAAGCACAATTTTTTCATATTCATGTTTATGTATACGTACAGAACTGGAAAAGTTTTGTTTACAATAAACATAATTCGAATCTATTCATTTTCCATAATTTCATTTAGAATTTTCTACTGTAAGAAACTTTTCACGAAATACTATATTCCATTTTATAATCGTGCATGTATGAGCGAGTATTCGAGCACCGAAACTAATCCTTTCAATGAATGTGTGCTTATTTACGATTACTTAACATAACTAACCCAGCAAGAGCAGAGCCACTGTAATGCCATTTTCTCGGATAGTACATAAGAAATATAGTTTTACGTTTCCTGTTCTATATATGTACAAGGAAAGAGATAGAACCATTTTGTACACATACAGAAATACCATGAAATACATAATTTTATTCCAGTAAGATTTAAAATATCACTGTGAAATGGAACAGTTTGAATCCGTCCACAAAATATAACATTGATTCAAATATAACACAAGTTACATTTTCCACTAACTTATATTATAAAGTTGAATTATAAGATTTAATAATGGGTTTTCAAGTGATTTGAAATGTTTACTATTAACTAGATGAAATACTTGAAATATAAGCTACTATAATTTTAATTATATGTGTAACTTTTATTACAACTATAAATTATTTAATTGGTTCGGTAATAAGTAAAATTGATCCAGTTTAACTTTATTTAAAGTTCTCTTTAAAAAATTGTAAAATTTAAATAACAAAACCACTGTTATACCCAGTGGCATGATTTACATAAACGAGATTTAATTATAACAGATGTTTCCCCCATAATACTGTATCGAACAGTATGCGAATAATAAGCAATTTTTTAGCTGCAAGTGTTTTTTTGGACAAAATGTTGATTATTACATGCATATACAAATACGACTGAAATTTTCAATATAAAAACCGTATAGTATGCAATGGAAAAAAGATTCAGATGAAATTATTTAGTAATTTTGTGTTTTTTCACAAATAATTTGAAAAAAATGAAATGAATAATTGCATTTTTTATTACCATTCCAAAATCTCCCTCTCCCAGTTTTTCTAGAAGTCGTAGTCGATGCCTGGGAAAATCCAATAAATGAGCAACTCCTTCCAAAGGTGGTCCTTCGGGCAATTTAATCGGTGTAAAACGTCCTGGAGTAAAATGTTGTTCCCTTCTTTCGCCCTATAAGCAAAATATATAATTTATTTTTCATTCAAAAGATGTTTAGTTGGAAAATTATTATTATATTAATTAAGATTTTAGAACAGTTTGTTAATTTATTGTTTGGATATTAATCGTGGGCTTTAGATTCATTCAAAACAATTTTAAGGAAACTTTTAAAAAGGTTTTCATCTAAAAAATTTGAACGAGGTTCAAAGTACTTCAAAGAATTCTTTTTTACAAAATAAAATATGTTAAAACTAGCGAATGTCAATTAAATTTCGTTTTGCAAATAGTTAACCTTTTTTTTAATATCTTGTTTGTATTCAATACAACTACATGCATAAATATGTAATTATAGTTTCTGATATGATATTCTAATATTGTTGTATAAAATTAAAGAAAATAACCGTTTTGAGAGAAGCTATATCATAGAAATCTACAAATTTACTATGTTATTTTAGCTGTGTAAATGTGACTTTTAATAGAAATGAATGATTTTCAATGGATAAACAATATAATTTCCAGTTTTTTTTATTCAATACAACTACCGGATTAAATATTGGGTATATACATACATATTATTAAATTTTTAGAAATATTTGAAGAAAGGGAAGGTTTTCTTGGGTACAACAAAATCTCTTAAACGAGTGACTATATACTCAATCTTTACACTTTAGAGTTTGAGACATTTTTTACAAATAATGTTACCTAATAGTGAAAAATTTAATATTCAAAATTCATTACTCGTGAGTTTATTATTTCGAAGTGTTTTTCTCATACACTTTACAATGCACACACACACATACGAGTATAATATTTAATATATGTTGTTATATACATATTCTGGCAGTAAAATATTACTGGCATACCTAAACATTGTAATTTTGGTAAGTTGCTATATTTTTATAGTGCTCTATATGTATATACATACATGTACAATGTAATAAAGTATAAACAATATGTGTATATAATGTACTATATAACTATTTTTTTTTTCTTCTTCCGTTCTTGTTCTTTCAGTTTGGTGGGAAAATAGAACATTTATAAAACAACTTTATGTGCTCTAAGATTACAAAATCGAATTTTTACACACACAGATACAGTAGTCCCTTTATATCTTTAAAGTCACATGACAAATTACAATTGTACGAACTAATTCAATATTTGTGAATCAAAATAGAAACTGTGTTCATATTAATCAAAATTGGAAAATGAAAAGATTAAAGCATTTTCGATACTTTTCAGATGAAAATTTTAATCTGGAGGAAAAGATAATTTAGAAAATGTTCAAAATGACAATTAAATTCTTCATAAACTCATCAATTTTTATTTGGACATATCTATAAACGACTGCGCCAATTAAACGTATTATGCAAAAATTCATGAAATTGCATTCTCTTTGACAAAATACGTATGCATTTTTAAATCTGCTTTATTAAATGAACGTAAAATATCAAAAGTAGTTCTTCATTATATTTAGTAGATTCGAATTGATTTGGACAAATGAAATATTTTCCATTTTGTTGAAAATTATATATATTAATGCCGCAATGCGATAATGTAGATATATATGTATAGATAGAAAGAAGACATTTTAAAAAATGGTTTTATTTTATTGGTGTCCGAGCTGTGTCTCAAAACATAAATTATCCAAACACCAATAAAAATATACAGTATTTTTCAAAATTTCGTATATTCCCGCTGTACTTATACTTAATATGTTCTCTATTAAATTAGTGAACTTAACAAATATTAAAGCCAACAATAAGTAAGTAGGAAACACTACACAGTGTGTACAATGTTGATAGGATGAAATGAATCACTTTTTATTTTATAAAAATGTGCCAACCAGCTAGTGTAAAAATGGCCGTACGAGTGAAATATGTGTACGTGGTGCAACAAATGAACCTTATAACCAAAGTGGGTGATTTATGGGCAAACACACTATTGTACGTTTATTATTATACATATATGTATATACATATAGCAGTCGATGGGATAAAAATAATGTGTGCTATAAAATTTCGCAAAATATGGGCACTTTAAGCCCGCAAGCTATATCTAGGTAGCCACATCTTTAAAACTAGAATTCGTAATTAAAATTTTAAAATAGTCCAAAGAGCTTTTAAACCTTATGTACTAGTATGGTGGCCGTATTTTCATTCATTCTGAAATTATATTGCTGAGATATCAATAATCATATAATAATGTTAATGTTAGTTTACATTTTATCGTAATTTATATGAGATAAAGTTATAGGGTTATATATGAACGAAACTGTAATAAAGTGCAATAGTATATTTTATGGATATAATACGAGGTTACACATAAAATGACATTACATATTGACGGTTTTAATATCATAAAATCGTTTTTACACGAAATTACTTTAAGAAAAACTTCGAAAATGAGAATCTGTTATTCTTTTTGAAATTTTTGCAACATTTTATACAATACAAGTGTAATATTAAATGTACTATAGTTTGTACAGCATTTATTTAAGACAGGATCTTCTATTATAATATAGGATATTATTAAATATCATATTTTCAAGATATATACAAAGTCGTTTATATGTGCAACAAGTATAACATATATACACTCACACATTTGCACTAAAACGCCGTAAAGAATAATATAAAGATAAAATATAAACGACAAGGAGTACAATAAAATTTCTATTACATCAAACAGAAATGAATTCCATTTTTATATGCGTTAATAAGAAATGATACTGCAAATTGGGTTGTAAAAAAATTTTGATTAGACTTTTTGAAAACTTCATAAAACAGAAGCTATACATATTATTTACAAAAATGATGAGAAATATTTAAGAAACATGAAATCTAACTGATTACATTTTAATGAAAAATTAATACCGTGATTAAAGCAAGAATATAACATTAAAAATTTGCATATCATCCCTTGTGTATAACCGAAACAAGAAGGTGATGCAATTTATTTTGATTTCCAGAGAAAAAAATGAATTTTGTTTACATTCATCTTAAACGTATACTATAACATAAGTAGCCGAAAGAAAATTATATAAAGGGCTCACGTGTATTTGTGTATATTGGGGGTGGAAGTGTAGCCACAGCTGTTGTGCACATTCAATCAGATTGAATGTTTTTGCAGCAAGTGGTGTTGCCGCCGCGACGATCGTCGTCACGGCGCCCCACTAATCCTCTCGTTCTCAATAAACCCTTAAACGGACCTCAGGTGGCGTCAGTATGCCGACTTTGCTATTCTTTCTCCCATTTTATTTACTTATGTAACAGAATATTAGTGGCATGTGAAATAATTCGTCCGGAATTAATTTTGTGTTTTAAATAAATTGAGAAGGGACGAAAAAAACGGGAAAAAAAATTATGTCAGAAGTGGGATTCGAACCCACGCCCACAGAGTGGACCAGAACGCTCATATTGTAACCTACATTGCATAGGCAAGGAAACCTTGAGTCTGGCGCCTTAGACCGCTCGGCCATCCTGACATGTTACGTTGGTTTGTAGAAAATGTCAACGATCGGGATTTTTAAATTTGAAAATTTAAAAATAGCTCAAAACGCAGAAACAGCGTCTAATTTTAAACGAATAGTAAAAGCAACTATTACCTACTTCGTATTGTTTCAGTCAAGTCACAATCTATAATAAAGTAACATTATTAAATTTATATTTATTTCAAAACTAATATAATTTTTAAATAAACGTACAAATGGAGATAACAAGAGACACATACATATCTTTCTAATATGTACGTTGTACGTAGCGTTTTATAAATGGTCGTTGTTTCAATGCACGTAAATATTTTACACTTTAATCTTCCGTACAAATAAAATATTTACAACCACCTTTGTTACATCAGTTTTAAAAACCATAACACACAACTCCAGTGCATCCGGGGTTTTAAAAGCACAATGTAAATTTAGAAACAATTGCTTGTATTATGTATTTAAGTAGGTATACAAAATCATATCATCAAATACAATTGTATGAAATTAGTATTTTTTTTATTTGCAGTAGTCATTTACCAACAAATAGCAATTTGTATGTAAAACTACAAAATGTACCTACAACATTTTCAAGCACCATTGTCCATAATCCGCATTTACCACTTTTTTTATCGTCGATTAATCGTTAAATTTATAAATCAAATACGTACCTTAACAATGTCTGTAGCTGCGTAATAATTTTCCGCTGGAATGGTACCATTTGGAGTGTTGGTGGGTGTTGGAAAATTTTGGACATCGTACGTTGGCGGTCGAGATGTTGGCGGTGGTGGTGGTGTGAGATTGTAAAATGACGGTGACGTGAATTTTAACTCTTCTTGGAAACTGTTCACGCTTGTGAAGTCTGAAAAAACCATTTTAAAGACAATTATTACACATGTTATGTTAAACTAATTAAAAGCTAAGACTGAGTATCCTCATTTGTGGAATATTAGTTAGAATGCGAATAATATGCTTTTACTTATGCCATAATATACAAGTCCATAAATTATCTTCTTCGAAACGAGTAGTCAGTTTTACATTAAAACGTCATAAATATTCAATTTATTGAGGAACACGCCAACTTCCAGTGCACAAAGGCATTCAATTCAATATTCTAATATACATCTTATATACATACACAATTTAATTTCCTAGAAAGAGAAAGATACATACAAATACAGATAAACATTAATAAAACATCCGATTTCAGTTTTAAGTAAATATTTCATATAATCCCTCTATTTATACCTTTTACACCGGCATAATATAAAATGATAACACAAATTCTAAAGTGCTAGAAAAGGAAATAATTTTATATTCAATTCTACAAAATATTCATGCGAAACAAATCAAGTGTTTTAATTTACACTATAAAGAGCAAACTGATCTTCAAGGATAAAATTCGACTCAACATATATATGTTATGTAAATTGTGATAAAGATAGGAAGTCCGTTAGTGTTCCATGTAATAACACTACATTAAAAATGTTAAAAATACATAGGACGAACGGAAACAAAAAGACATCTTGAAAGTTTTCAATTTTTATTTCAATAAAAGTACGTATTAGAATATTCATAAGTTTTGAAGAGAGTTTGTAGGAGTATGCCTTTGAATATAACTTGTATACCTTGTGGAACATTTTAAAACATCTGACAATACATATATATATCTACTTTTGCACTTGTCTTTTACTGCAATTACAAGAATGTCTGCAAGTGTTGCACAAGATCAACTAGTTGGCAACTTTAATTAATGTATCATAGTGTATGAAATATGAATTGTGAAACAAACAATCTTCTGGGCCCGTCTTTTGCTTGTCTGTCAGCCAATTTGACATTAGGGATTTCAGTTCAACGTCAGTTTATATATAAATACCTTTCCTCTCCTGTGACGACGATGATGATAATATATAAAGCGTGAAATTGTTGAAATTGTACTATGTTTTCTTATTTTCATAATTCAGCATGGTGCATTATATTTAGATACTTATTAAAAATAAATGTTTTATAGTAATGAATGAGTACAAGAAAACAACAATAATTAGGAAGTCGAGTGTTCTTTAGACAAATGTTTCCAAGGCAGTAACACATTTAATTTTAGTTTTTTTAGATTTTTTGAATACAACTCAATATTTTGAAATTTTCTAAATATAAGATAGTTCAAGGCGTAAATATTTTCGAGTTCCTCAGGATAATCCATTGTATTTTGTAAAATACTTAAGTATAGTCTGCCTCCAACTAATTTGTTTAAGATAAGATAATATTTTCCGAGACCCTCCCTCTCAATAAATGATCTAGGTCTAGGTATAATTAAAAATTAAAATGTCTAATATATCAGTGAATCAGTGATAGTGGGACTAGTTTGCTCAAAATTAAGGCTTAAATACATTTTCAACTAAGGTCCATTCATTTAGGGATGAAAAAAATATGATTGGTCAGCTTCCACGTGATTTAATTTTTGAAATTTTATTGATCGAAAGAAAGATTATAAGGTGACAAATGTAACAATTATTGGATAATTTTAAAAAACGTCATAATTCAAGATGGACGATTTTTCATCCCTATCTGAATTCAGTATAATTCGCAAAATTTACTTAAACTGAAGTTAGTCTATTACTGTCGATAGTATTCCTTGGAACCTTGGAAGTTTACAAAATGAGGAATTTTGTAAAATGAATTTGTTATATTCAATTATTTATTTTTAGACTATGAAACATTTGTTTCGATTTTGTAAAATACATCCACTATACCACTAAGTACTAACCCAGTTGTTGTTTGCTACTTAGCCCCGCATTGTAAAGGTACTAAGAGATGCTTACTTAATTAAGATCTTTTGCATCAGCAGTGCAGCAACATGCAACAATTTGATTAATTATTCTGCAGACGTATAATAAGACGATTCTTACAATGAGATTTAAGAGAGGTAAATCTCAGAAAAAGGCCATAAAAATCATTTACATAATTAATTTAAAAACCATATTCATTTTGTGGAAAAAAGTATACGGAATGTAGATATTTGCAATAAAATTGTAAAATACTAATAAATTATTTAACAAATTTCAAATTATTTTGTTAAACCTACAGAATCTAATAACTTTTAAATAATACGTCTCTTTACAAGTTACCCTGTATATAATTCCATTATTTATTGCTATTCCAAGTAGAAAAATAAAAAATAAAACATTTTATTTAGAACAGTAATTTTATTATTATTTTGTCATTATTTTACATAAGCATAACTAGAAAATTTTATAGTCATGAAATAAAAAAGATATGAAATATGTGCTGCCTTCAAAACCGTTTGTATATTATACACATATACATAAATATATGTAATATATCTCGGCACATCACATTTTATTACACATTTCATAATATATTACGAGTTGAAACAATGAATATATCATACACTGGAATATACTTAGTACTCGTCGTCCGATCTGCATAGAAAGAGCAATTCGAGTAAAAATAACAATGCATGAAAATCTTGTAAAAACGTAAAGAGCAAATACGATTTTCTTATATCAAATAAAAACTAAACAAGCTAAAACGGGGCCGACCCGGTCTATGTGGTAAACAGAATAGACGGAAGACGACGTCTATGACAACGAAGACAGCAGAAACGGAATGGGGCTTTAGGTAATATTTGCGTTTCCTGAAATTGGTTTTTGAAATACCCTCGGTGTGTGTATGTGTGTGCTAGTTCAAGACTTGCCACACAACGATGATAGACATCTGGCATTTTTCACGTCTCACTTAACACGTACTTCTATTATACACGAATCTGCACGCAAAAAGAAACGTACAGGAGAGAAAAATATGTAAAACACCTATACATTATACGAATCCTCCATGATTTATAAGACAGATGACAGAAACTAAGAGTTTTCAACAATGATTGTTTGCACCTACCTGTGTATTCGCCGCTTTTACTCGAAGAAATGGCATCCTTCTTCAGCAGACAGCCGTACTCTTGTTTCGCATTTGGCAATAGTTTGTACGGTTCATGATAAACGGACGAATTTTCACTATCTGATTCTTCGCCAGCCACATGGCCGTACAAGTTGCACTTTTTCGACTTCTTTGAATCGACCGTGTTCAACGTGTTCCCTTTGCTCTTCACCGACAGTCGTGATCGAGAGAGGCCATTGTTGATAATTGGCGTTGACATGTGCTTCAAGTCTTTCATATTAATTGTAGTGGGTTTCGTGCTACTCGAAACTAGTGCCGTGTGTTTGTGGAGTAGTGCCACCTTTTTCCGACCGCGTCTTATCATCAGGAAAACCGTGCAGGCCAACAACAGAACGACCATGGCCAGGACGCCGGTTATAAGGCCGATGTATGCTTGGGCACTGCTTGTAGGGCTGGTGGCTGGTGTGACTTCTTTACGAGCATGTGTTGTTTCACCACTCGGTACACCCGGTGAGGCTGTGGAGACGACGTCCGGCAGCAAATAGTATTTGTCGATAATGTCCTCGGTTAAGTTGTTCGTTAAAGATGCTGGAAAAATGGCAAGCAACAAAATTAGTACTTGAGCACAGAAATAGGGCCATATAAACAGTGGCCGTTTGATTAAAATGGTCAATTGTAATTTAGTTTAAGTGGGTCCTATGAGATAATAAATGTTGTCTTGAGAATGGTCTTGGCTGTAAAAGTTTTATGTATTTACGTGATTAGATTGTTTATTACATAGTTGTACATTAATAAATTAAGTAGTTTAAGCAAATTGATGTCGTTAATTTATTCAAAATTTATAATGTCTTCATAAAATATACAAAATGGCACCAACCGTATGTAATATTCTAATATTGATTCAATATGATTAACTAACTAAAATAAATATTACATCCCCAATAGCAATTTTGTGACTAAATTAATAAACAAATTCGTAAATCGATAACAGTTTCATTAAAATTTAAGGGTACGTGTAAAATACTGCATTTATGTGTATAACTATTATTTTATTAAAAACTATGGCATATAAAATATAAAAGGAGATTTACATATATAAAAAATATTTAACAGTGTAAAAAAATATTTCAGATTTATGGTCTGTTGTTTTAATTTCTATAATAAAACGGCTTTAACGTGTAAAAATATTTGATTCCAGAATTCCACACTCTGAAAGGTATTTAATGATATCCAACTTGTATATTAAAAATTGTACAGTTTATAAAAGTACTTGTAATAGAAACAACGTGAAAATGTTTAGTTTTTAAAACATTTTAAAGTTACAAGCATGCCCTTCACTAGTGCCACTTTTTAGACTTTAGGATTTTGATTTGGAAATGTATTCCAATTCAACAACTTCCCAACGTTATTATTTGCAGATATATAGAACCAAATAAAAAAAAACCCAGAAACCAACTCGAAACAACCAGCAGGAAAATTATTTCAAGTCGCTCAATTGTTAATATTGAGCAGGAAATACAATTTTTTTTGTTAGGGCGAAGGTAAGGTAACAATATTAGGTAGGTATTTTGGGTAACAGTTAACAGTACAATATTATACAAAATGTAGCAAAATGGAGTAATGGAAGTGCTCCAGGTTAGCTACGTGTAATTTGCTTCGCCCAAGGCATATAAACTGCTGGAAATTATATTATTGCAGCTGGTCGGGGTAACATACATTCCTTTATTTATGAAACACAGTATTGTGCTTTGCTTAGTTTAGGTTATTCCAAAATGAAAAAAATGACCGCTTATTATGTGCTTGCATCCAAATGAAAATGAAATTCTTTTTTACTTTACTTTGAGACGAAATAAAACATTGTTATAATTAAGAGGAAGCACATTTTACTTATTTATAATTCATTGTTTTATGCTTATGGCAAATTTAGGCTTATTTGTTATTTATGAATACAAAAAAATGACACCATGATTTGAATATTTATTGTAAAGTGATTGAAAATCGATTTGTAATAGTTAATGTCCATATTAAGTAATGCAAGAAGTGCTTTGGGGTTTTGCATAAACAACAATGTTTTTAGTGCATGTTACACAAAAGCCAAATCTATCTCGTATGCAAATTAATGCAGCTTCAACAGTTCTGCTGTGTTACATAAAACTGCGTTTCCGGTTAAAATGAGCCAATTTCAAATAACAAACTACCATAATGACGTCGTCTTTTCAATTTTGAATTTCAAAATTCGGGGTCAATTTTTGTTGGGCGAGAGGAATTTTTAATAAAAGAGAATTTCAAAACAGACTATTTTCCCATTTAGTGTTAATTACAATAAATTCACACAAATTTATTTCAATTTTAATACGATTATATGGTAAAATGTGTACATATTATGGACATTTTTCATTTGGTGACAGTCGCATATAGATAATTAGTAAAAGTCGTGTGATTTTTTTTAATATGCGAAAATGTTATTAACAGGTAGTCATGAATTATATTTAATCCTAAATTTATACTAATGCCCCTATTAAAACTATAGCATGATTTAAATTTGTAATTCGTACGAATTGCTGAATTGGAATAGAAAAACTAAACCATATTGTGCATATAGTAAGAAAATAACCCTTTTTATATAAATTCTATTCGAATTATAGCTAATAGAAATCCATAAACTGTATATGTTCCGGAAATGTGGTAGCGAAAATGAATAATTTGTACGAGTACACAATTCATGTAAATGGCATTCACATACACGTATATTTTAGAAAATTATTATTTTAATACCATCAAAATCTCGTATTATACCTTTGAGGGATGTCTAATTAACATTTAATAGTAAAATTACGTCCCTTTGTACGATGAATTTGCTTTTTCCATGTTTAGAATATGTGATATACTATTTACTTAATACGAAATTATGCTTGTTTCTACAAAATATATAAGACACCAAGCGGAAAATTTACATTTCCTTTTAACATATATATGTGGATATAATAAATGTTTTTGTGTTTCTTTGATATAATTGCAGATATTATTCCAGCAACAATTATATACATTTACCATACATAATAGACTTATGGGGGTTAGCGGTTAACATTACCCTATTACAAACAATTACATATGGGGAGGTTTGCTTCAATTTCAAAGACAAACAATGCTATATGTACGCCTACCACATGCTGTGGCCGCGCTACCTTCGGGCTGTTTACAATTAACAATTATACAACTGTACCATAACGTGTAACATTGCTTGTTTAAATGAAAACAAGCAACTTTTTCCAAACTTTTAATTATCGCAACTATAGTTTCAAACTTTATTACAGATATTTGTTTCAATCAATTTTTATATCCATTTTTCTGTTCCAGATTTAATGGCTCCAACCTGGAGGGCTCTCTCTGATGTCTACTAATTAGACTTTTATACCTCATCTATTTAACACGAATTTATTATGGTTGTTAATAATCGGTGGCAGATGCACCATCACAGGCTGCCATTCTTCTGAAGTTACTCGCTTAAACCGCACTCTGTGTATTTATGTAGGTGCGATGCGAAAAAGCGAATAGATGGACGAAGAAACTATTCATTGCCGGCATTTACATTGTGTGTGTGCGTTGGTGTATATTGGATGATGCATTACGGCAACCTGCTTTTGAATAATGACATCACTTTAAATATCTTGTGAGCTTCTTCTGCCATGCCAGTCCAATGTGATATAAAATGATTAATTTCCTTGAAGCGGTGATATTATTTAGTTTTAATGACTGGCTTTGTCACTGCGGTCTAATTAGAGTTATTTTAAGCACAACTATTTTTTTCCTCAACATGTAGTGTTGTGTATAAGGGTGAGTATTCATGTTGTGGGGTTGTAAATTGCCAGAAAATTGTACAATCTCAAGGGACGCCTTTGGCAAATCCGTGGACTTTCACATTTTTGTCAATTTAGCATTTTTTACAAGTACTTATATGTTGGTTGATAAAAAATTGTGAAAGTCCCGCTGATCTCTTGACTATAGATATGGAGGATTATTAAAAGGGTGGAAGAGCCCTTGAGACACATAATAATACGATATCAATGGTGAACATAAATGCAAGTTATGAAGGTATTTGTATAAATGTTGCTGGTCAACTTTATGTAAATTGAAGATGCAGAAATATAAAACGGATTTAATGGTGCATTAAGCTGTAGAAGTTGGAAAATGGCCGTATGTTTTCTTTATAAGCTGCATTTTATTCTAATTCAGTATTATATGGTGATTTACTTGAAACAATAGCATAAATTCTACTAACATAACAATTTTTATTATGAATTTATAATCGATATTTGAAAAAGGAGTTAAATAACTTATGGCCGATCTCCTGTTAAATTTATTCTCCTTATTAGGTACTTTAATGTTTTAAATAGAATATAAATTGAATAAATGAACCAACCGTTTTTTTATATTGTGTATAAAAGAGCATCATTGACAATATTCGATATATTCGTTTGGTTTGAAAAAAAAAATTATGGTGGTAAGTGATTTATTTTGCCAATGTAGTTGAATAACATGCCGAAAACACAATAAATTGATCAGATCGATTTAGTTGTCATGCTAAGCCAACACCAAAACCACCTAAACATATAGTGGCAATCCGTTGAAGGAGGGTGAATATTACCCATTTATAAGATCTGCTCATCACAGCAAATAATTCAATTTGTTTTCAGTGTTGAGAAAAGAATCACCTGCGTTCCATAACACTGGATGATTAGATTTGAATGTTGCTATAGTAAATGGATACGTACGGTGTCTTTGCATACAAGACTTATTGGAAAAACAAGCTTGGTTGTGTTGGAAGAAAAACCACATACGTAAAATAATATATACCGCTCCAACCTTACTAAAATTACATTAAAAACTGGGCCAGTAAAAAGAGATAAAAAACGACGCCATTTTTATGCCCTTAGTGTAAAGTGATCTGAAAGCGGTTTTCTATTTGTCTTTTTCTGACATACGTTTTCGGCAATGTTTAAATATTAGATAAATATAATATGTAAACGTATGTCTTTAACAAACTGAAGTGGAAAACAAATTGTGGCAATTGACATAAATTGTCAGTGACATAAATAAATTGACACAATTTATGCTGTAATATTCAATAAATAATCATATTTTGAATTTTGTGCACTTTACACGCCAATTGCAAGATATGAAATTCACTAAAAAATAACTATAAGGGCATAAAAATGGCGGACCCACTTTTTAGCCCGGTCGGACATCTCACTTCGTCGGTATATATTATTTTAGGTATGTGAGAAAAACGCGCTTTGTATAAATACAGTGACGTTATAACCGGGTTGTCGTTATAACCGGGTTCCACTGTATTTCTATACAAACGGTTGAATGCCGCGATAAAACGACAACAAAATCACCCACAAAACTTGCAACTAGATAACTTGCCAGAGTTTTTATACTTGTTACACTTTTCCAAACTTTCAGGACATGTTTGGCTTTTATCTTTAATGTTGCAACTTCTTTCTTTAGAAATTCACATTTGTGTATTTTGATTTTTTTTCTTTTCTACAGTTTTCA
>SSSI01002083.1:3147-16767 GCA_004796505.1 Oryzaephilus surinamensis
TTATTACATACGTTTGTTCTAGGAATGAATATACTCGCATTGACCCTCTCTTTTATACTTATATGTAATATATATATAAAATATAGAAGAATATAATACATTCCAAGAAAGCGAATGAGTGCAATTACACGGAGGCGTATAATGCGAACTTATTGTGGAACAGCAGACGTGGACATGAATAATGCCGCTTGATCATACCGTGTAATTAAAACAAACTACACGCATGGCGCTGTACCTTCATAAAATATAATACTGTATCACAGACATACATATACATATGTATATTGTATATTGTTGGCTAAAAAATATAGTGTTGAAAACATTTATGGAGCATAGCAAGATGTATTGTAGATTATATTTTCTGAAAAAAAAAAAAACAAGATAACATTTCAGCATCCATTTTGATATATTAGTGCCCCTGTTACATGACAATGATACTTTTATTATAATTATTGCTTAAAACGAAACGGATATTAAAAAGGGAATTGTCTCGTTTGTGTGTACTTATTGTATTGTTGGCTCAAAAATATAGTACCTACCTACTGAATTCATTTATAAGGCATATTTTTAGAAAAAAACGAAACAATACGCTTTAGCATCTATTTGGATTTATTAATGCCCCTGTTACTTGTCAAAGATACTTTTGCCATAATGATTGTTTAAAAAAAAATAGAAACCAAATAGACATTAAAAAGGAAATTGTGTCGTTTGCGTATATCTAGTGTTGAATGCATTTATGAAGCATATATTTTTAAACAAAACAAAACAAAACGTTTCAGCATCCATTTGGATATATTAATGCCCCTGTTACTTGTCAATAATACTTTTATAATTATTGTTCAAAACAAAACAGACATTAAAAAGGGAATTGTGTCGTTTGCGTGCAAACAACTAGAACGTGAGAGAATCAAATCAAATGCCAACATTCAAATTAAAATATATACATGGAATGGTATTTCTGATCTAGTTATAATCTCCATCTCAATGTATTATATTTAGATGTTTTAACATGCTAACTAGTCATGATTTAAATACGTGTTTTAGCGAAACAAAAATTTCCTTTCAACTTTTTTAATTAAACAACTATAAGTGTATTATCTTAATAGTATTAAAAAAGAATTCATTTTCTTTTGTAAGATAAATACATATACATATATACTATTAAAAAATTTATATTATTTGAACAGTGTTGTGGCGTCTTCTTCACTACACGATCTAGATACATGGGCGTAAATTGAAATATTGTACCTGTATCGGTTATGTATGTTTAGTTCGTGTATATCAGTTGTTTATAATCAATAGTCCACAGTTTCAGTTACGCCTCTAAATTAATCCACAACGATTTTAATATGTTGCCCAATAAAAAGATATTCGATACTAGTCTATTCAACAAATTGAACATGATATTTTTTAAATAAATTCGATTTAATTGAAGGCAACACATAACACACACAATATATACCTATATTAAATATATATACGTTATACAATGAATGAGAAAATAATCCATAATAATCTAGACGAGGTTTAATAAAATAGAGTGGCAGAAGAGATACGATTATGATACATTATATTTCTTTCGTTCTTCTATACAAGAATCGCACGTGAAGGCGGGTATAGACAGTCAGAGGGCGGAAATACCTAATTTATTAACTAATATAAATCTTGACATAAAATAAACATAAAACTGAATCACATTTTTTTTATAACTAGAACGCATACGAACAATATTGTATCATCTAATTTATTGAGGTTTTCTCTTATAAAAACATGATATTTGACCTAAAAATCATTATTCTTTGGGTAAATCCGCATTCCCTTTTAACTAGTCAGGCATAATAAAGCAGAAATTGAGTGAATAAATTGTGGTTTTAACAATTTCTCTAATAACCACAATAAAATTTAAATTCATAGATCCTGGAAAATTTCTTCTGTGACAAGAAATTTTTTATTATTTAAAACGTTTTAATTAAATAAACTGATTTAGACGTTTGTTATGACGCCATAAATTAAAATATTAATGAAAATAAAACTGTTTGTTGCTTTTTTATCTATAAAATGTTTATATTTAATTAAGCTTGTTATGCAAATTAGTTTTAAATGATATATTACACGCTAAAGAATATTACAAAAATGTAATGTACTTATTTATAGATATATGTGTACCTTTTTTCTAGATAATATGAATATATAATTCGATTTCTACAATTATACAATTTTACAATTAATATTATTCATAGTAAACATTATAAACAGCATATACTTGTATATAATGGATATGTTTATATGTGAAAAGCACATTTCGTTCAAATATCCAGTTTTTCATGTCATATTAAAATATTTGATATAATTATTATATCATATACACCTTTCAAATAGTGTATTAAATTACCAATTCAAATATTATAGTTTTATAATGGTAATTTAAAATGAAAAATTAAAACGGTCATGAATTTCATAAGCATATTATCGTGCATATGTATTTCTTGTGTTCTGATATCATAATTTAGTGTGGCACACTGCTGTGCTATAATTGCATTGGTAATTGAACATTTAATTTATGTATCAAGTATTTACAACATTACAAATGACTGTAATACATTATATCGATTAAACAGAGATATGATTTGTCGAATGAACACCATGTATTATACGTATATATATGATGTGGTTGATGAAGCAATGAAATCAAAAACGTATTTTTCATGACAAAATTTCTATACAACCTTCACTACATAACTAATAATTACTCATTTTTTTTTCTGTTTCGTTTAGATTTTATGTAATTAATAATAGTTTCTGAAATAATTCATTTTATTACATAAAGAAGTTAATATAATGCTGTATGTTACATTTTCAATGGGTCTTGCAAAAGTACTTTACAAAGAAATTATAACTTTAACGTTTATGTATATGGTTTCATTAAGTTTGGTTTTTCGTTTTACCCCTTCAACATGTACTAAGTACTCAACAGTTTCATCAATCAATTATATTACTAATTTTAAGCTTAACCGTAAGTAACAATTAGACTTCTTTTGCGCCATTTATTATGTTGTTGCAGAAAAGATCGTGATGCGTGCTTATTCGTTTTGCTTAACGTCTAAATTAATACAAATTGTGTACATAACGTACAGAATTCGTTTACTCTTATTTCGAAAGGTAACGATCTCAAATTCTCTTTTATTTTGAAAATGAAGCACATATGTTAACATTTACAAACCTAATCTATTATATTTCTAGTTTCTACTAGATACTGTAGAAAAAAATTACGTGATTCTAGAAAACACTGAAATATATATCTTTCTGTCCAATATGCTACTGCAAAAGTCTTGCAGAATTTTGACATTGCACGAGAATTCGTGTAGGTCATGTTGGATAGTGAATATTATTTATATATAACAGTTAAAGCGTTATCTTGTGTTGTAAACTGTCATTTGGAATTTTACAAATGCCTGTGCGAAGATATGTGTTCAGTTCAAAATGTTACAAGTCGAACAAATACGATGAAAATAAAAAAATACTAGAATCCTTTTGTTATAAGATTTCAAAATTAAAAATATTTAAATAAATACAGAATTCAAACTCAAACCAGCATTATATTCTTTAATGCCTGTACCATACTATTAATATTATTGTAGATTTATTCGCAACAGAAAGTTTTTATTGTAAAAAGCAATACATTTGAATTTTTTAATTTGTTCAAAATTTATGAGTCTCGTATATTTAAAAATCTATATGAATACTTATATCCATATATTGTTATGGTTCTTTTTAGTTTGAGAGACTGAATAATGTACGTATATATTTGTAATATGTAGAGGGTCCGATGAGACGATAACCCAAGGTTCCTCTATATAATTACAGATTATCTAATGTTTATTTTTCGATCCTAATACTCTCGTAGGTTGTTATTAATTATTATATTGTTACTGGCGCGAACTCACGCGGCTCTGATTTATTGCTTGGTCGCTACGAGACCGTTCATCTAAATCACTAACGAGTAAATTCAATTTTAGCATTCCCACACCATCTAGCCGGAGCATGAAAGCTTCTTCTTATACATATACAGATGAGTTGATTTATACCTGTCATTCTTGCAACCTTTTTAAACCGATAAACGTGATGTTGTCTTCACGTGTACTATTTTAGACATAAGTAAATAAAATTATGGTTTAAGCTGTCACTTGGCCTGTATTTTTGTTTTCTACGATTTCAGGGGAAAAAACACACAATTCACAAATATACGTAGAGGCTTCCTTGTGAAAACAAAGTCAAATTCCCACGAAATTAATTTTAGATACCGCCTTCAGCATCGGTGTATAGTTTTTTTTGTATTGAATTTATAATATCGCACAAGGTCCGTTTATGGTAAATAAAAAAAAGAGAAGTAAAGGTGTTTACATAAAATTACAAAGTGTACAATAAAGATTAAAACACCATTACTATGTAGACAAAAGAGTCAATGGAAGTTAGTAAAAAGTAATGTATAGTCCCATTACGTTAGTAAATGTGAATCTAAAACAAGTCGAATGGTAGTTGGATGTATGTAAACGATCCCTAGTCAACAATTAATCGTGTGGGGTAACGTCGATCTTCGATGGGCCTCTTGTTAACAGCTTCGATTAGCATTTCCATCGGTTGGTTTTGCCTTAATACAGCCGCTATGTTAACATGGTACTGTTTAAATGTTACTAGTACTACTACTTGCTAGAAAATTAATTGCATATACAAATTTTCGTAAATAAAAACTTGTATATATAATATATGTTTGTTATTTACGCTTTTGTTAAAATTATTACCATAATAAAATAAAAATTTAGATAAAAGTCTATTTTCGGATTATGACATGTTTAAATATAGATAGGTATATATAAAATCGTATAGACCTTGTAAACCATATAAAAAATACCATTATTGATTAATTCTCATTAATATTCATAAAAGTATATATTTTTACAATGTTAATTCATGTATATATAATTGTGAAATTGTCTTTATTATACAAATGATTTGATGATGCAAACAAAACTAGTATTCTTTTGTACACCTATTTATATATGTAATAATGAAGTGATTAATAACTTCCCCCATTAATAATGTTCCTCCCATGAAACGCTCTAAATTCATGATTTTGCATCTCTTCTGCATAAATGTCACCCCTTTTTTAAAACACACACGAATATATAGTCGAGACACGAAAAGGACACCCACAAACCCATCCGTTGAGAGTGAGAACACTATGTGATAGCACTTATATTGTGTGGGATACAGCGGGAGCGTTGAAACAAATGAACAGGAATCAAGGAGTGGTATGAAAAATTGTGTGCACACGAATAGAGTTATTATAACCATAAGAGTGTTGTGGATCTATAATAAATGTGCATGTGCATATGCATACAGTGTTCCTGTAAATGATATTAAATAGATGCTATTAAACAAGTGTGGCCTTTTGGACCTCTTATATATAGCTGTATGGCATTGCTGGAAACATTTTACTGCTTTATTATAGAGTTGGATTTTTCAACGATTGTAAATGCATTTCCTCTTTTTGTTGATAGTTTTTTTTTTATGTCAGACACTTTCTTAAGCTTACAGAATAGATGAAATTAATTAAAGCCGATTTGAATAAAATAAAAAAGGAATATATATATATATATAGGAAATCGAGTGTAAAAGTTTGTAAATAAAGTGTATTAAGTAAGTATATGCATAACGAACTATGGTAATAATAATAATAAGAAAAAAATTATAAAACTCATCATTTCAATAAAATCTCCTTTCACCACGATTAGCCATGTATCATCCACAACATATTTGTTATTATATACATAATGTATTTTACATATTTATGTTATACCACTATATATATATAAGCAAGGCCTCTATAATTATGAAATTGTAACATTCACGTTTTATACAAGATGAATTTTATTGATATGGACACATGTAGCTGTCTATACAGTTCTAGTTCACAACTATTCATTATAATTTTTATTTAAACTAGTTGGATAGATACACATTATATAAATTATAAATTAGGAAATTACACTTTCTGTTGCGAGAAAACTGTAACTGTGGATGAAAAGATAAATCTCGATACTGTGTATATGTTCTTTTTAAAATAACATATAAATTTAAAAGAAAAAATCGTTTCAAAGGTGTTATTTTGACTATGTGTGTGGTTTCATAACAAATAGTCCACTTATTATATTATAGTATAAAATTCGAATGTTTATTTTGGCAAAATAAATGATCTTTCAAAATAATGTACGTTTATCTCTGAAATAAGTATGCTTCATGTAACCTCAATTACTATAAATGGTAATTCTCATGATTTGTTCAAACAATATAGTACCTAGACTATTACCAATAAATCTGATTAAAATTATGTACCTACGATGATTCATACACATACATCGCAACATCCTCAATTTCGAAAGATATAACTTGCACATCGGGCACATGTGGGACGCCCATGGGTGGTTTGTAATCGTATTGTGTTTTGTTGTAAATGTACATTTATAAAAAGACATTGAAGGTCTTTTTTAAATTGACGAACGGAAGGAAATGGCAACTATATACTATTAAACTGTCTATTCCGGTGCAATTATTCACTAGTATAATATTCTTTTCATGGTTTACTTATTAGATTCTGATGTAATTTTTCATTGTACTCAATAAAACCTATCATTTTTCGAAAAATAAGAACAATGGCAATTTATATTCGTTATGATTAATTATTGTGTCAGAATACAAATATCAATTCAATTTTAATTTTCTCCCTTAAATTTGTCAAAGAACAATATGAAGGGTACAAAATGATTATATTCAATAAATTTTTTCATCATGAAAAATATAAAAAGAATTTGCATTCAATATGTTTACATTTTTCATGTTATATTCATTGACATTATACATTATTATATACATACCTACTCGTATTTATATGCATAAATATTAAATTCATATCACACAGTTGAATTCATTTTAAATACTCATATCATATCAACATCTACAAAACGAACTTAATTAATTCGTTAAATTAATAATAAAACAATCATTTTATTATTGTTGTGTACGCTAATTTTAGTAAGAAATATATTTATATAATATGCTATTGTTGTTTGTTGAATCAGTACAAGGTTACTGTATCAGACAATCACCAAATAGTCTGCATAATTTATTTGCAAAACTAATTAATATTCTTGGATGAGTCTTCAAACACGGGCGCTGGCCTTTGTTTATTTCAATCTAATAATAATCGAATCAAATAGGAATTAAATACAGCAAATACTTTCGTTTATCGATGAACATTGGAAAATAAATTGAAAAATCATTTTAAGCACTCTCATTCAATAATAGAAAAACAGTTATGGTATATTTTCAATATAAAAGCTTATTTGAAATTAATTTAATCCATCACTGCCAGCAAATAAACTTTTAAATCTGGTTCACCACAAGCCATTTTTCTCGATACAATGCAGTCTAATAATTTAACATTGTTAATATTATTTTTAAGCTTCTTTTAGGCCCATGCGTGAACATTGCTTTATTATATAGACACACGCAACAGATTGAGTTGTCAGTTTGATAGATTTGACTAACTTTAAACGATTTATCATTTATAGTTTTTAGTTTGCATGGCCCGTGGGCCGTGTGAAATAAATTTATTAGGTTATATATAATTACAGAAGATTGCGTGTTGTTTCATATATACCTATGTATGTTTAGACATAAACAGGAAAAAACGCCACCAAAAATAAATACCATCACTACAATGCTTTTTAATGAAAATCATAATAAATTTAAAACCACTTGTTGCTCGACCAACGATTAATTAAACAAAACAGATGTAATTAAAAATTAGCTAAATGATTGCACGGAATGTATATAGATTATTTTTATTTAAAATAAATATGTATGTATATCGTGAAAGAAGACGTAATAATTACTATTTCTCAATAACAATAAATTATGGCGAACAAATATTGAACGACTCATGGGTGGGCAATGTTGTTCTTCAATTCCCAAAGAGCTTATCTTCATATCTTGGCCAGCCCTCTGTTTGTTTAATTCCCTATGGTATGATCTATTACATGTGTTGAAGATTTTTTAACAATTTTTCATATTCATTGCGATCAGAATCAAACAAAACTAAATACAACTTCCATAATAATTTTCAATTTGAAAAAAAATATTCATGCGTGCAGTTAAAAAAGCAGCAATTAAAAATTAGCTTATAATTTTACCTATATCAGTCTATTGTGTCTTTATACGTATATATAATATAATGTAACGGCCGTAAAGTATTATTATTTATTCATCTAACAGCAACCGGAAAAAATTCTTATACATCCAATTACTTTGGAAGCTGGTAGCATCAGGGATTGTTATTGATTATCATTGAATGGGAGTAATTATCCAAGTTGAATGATATTGATGATGAGTGTACAGTGATTACAGATTTCTTCGTTGAACTTCTAATGATTAAACTTGATGACTTCATAAAAAATTATTACTAATTTGCTACCGCGCCAATTTTAATCGCATATAACGGCCATTGTATCAAAATATAATTAGATGTCTATTTCATAATGTAGTCAATAATTATCTATATGAAAAATTTTATTTAATACAGATTCACTCATATATAACTATAATTTTCTATATTATTCCTGTACAAAGCGTTCGTACACTTCAAGTGCTTTTAAATATACATATAAACTGATTACGTGCAAGCTTTAGCTTACTTTTTTATTTGTCAGCTAATTAAAAAGCATTCAATCGGATTTTTGTTTGCAAGAAAGTCCAATTTCACATATTTTTTTATATATGTATATATGTATAGAACACAAAGCCGCTAGAACGTTTTCACACAATTTAATTATTAATTTACTGTAATTATATTATTAAGTTGGTTTATTAAAAATCAATCGAAAGAATGTTTAGAATGATTTATTGAAAAGGCTTCTCATTGTTATTATGAAATCATTAATATGATTCTATCGTGGTATAAAATAAAGTATTATTATACGGTAATATTATAATAAAAGTACATACATGGATGGGTTTTAATAGATATGTATTTAATTAATTTCCATTCATTTAATATTTTTATTTAAACGAATAATTTTAGTGCAAATTTTCATGTTTTGCACGAGTATCCATTAGATTTAATAAAATCTTCAGTAAAATAATATATTATATGCCTTCAGCAATATCTATCTACGAATAAAACAATGAAAATTGGAGAACAAAATACTTAATAATCAAGGAAAAATACACGGATGCTTAGAATAATGTTTTTCTAATAGTAAATTAGTTTTAACCAATTTATACAGTTAGATATTAAAAGATTGGTTAATTTAAAGGTACAAAATTCTATACTATAGGCTTAAACTGTTGAATATAGTTAATAAAAAAATTATTTTATTTGAGATAATTACAACGTAAAAGTCGAAGAAAAATAATATAATGTTGTACACATTTTACTTTCTAATAAATATCTATTATCCTTCTACATCATTGAAATAAACACTTTTTTTATTTTTCTCAATAGATAAATCTTATAATTATTACAAACAACTATAATTATTATCCAAATAATATGTATTAAAAAAGAAATCACCAACATATACCTATATATATTGACACTGTCCGACAAATTTTCTTTTCATTATGTTATTGAGTATATGGCACTTTCGTTTTTGTATAATAAAATTAACGATCAAACGAAATCTGTTCTCTGTTCACTCAATGAAAAAGGAAAAAAACGTTAATTCTGATGAAAGTTTTCACACGTTACTGTTTTATGGCCCATAATAGTACTTTATTTTGTGAAATACGATTTTTCTACAAAATATATAGTCACCATATGTATACATATAGTGTTTTGTGTAAAAAATGTACGCTGCAAATAAATGATAACAATCTTACATATAGACCGTACTACATATTATACAGTCTAGGAGTAAGTGAGCACGTCCTCCAGATTGCCCGCAGATTGTCTACCTTGTTCCGGGCACTCTGTGATCAAGATAACGTTGACACATGGTGTACAGACAGAATATGTACATAATTTTGTGCTTTTATTTGGATATTCGTACCCCAGGCGCTCGCACAATACCTTTTAGTTAACATCCCATAAATTAGTCAAGTGCTAAGAATGCTTTATTCGGGGTGTACGTAAATGTATTATGCACGACGTTATACTGTTTTTTGTTGTGAATTCACCACAATATTTCGTTATATAGAACCCTTGTCCCCGATTTTTAATGCAGATACACGAAATGGCGATAAGAATGATCCAACGTGTAAATAGAATAATTCATTGTTGGCTGAATTTATGGGTACAGATGTTTGATTATTGAATTAGATTAAAATTTTGTCAATATACAATTAAAATTCTTTTTATATCTTCTAACTGTGAAATGGATTTTATCAACGTTTAAATCTTAATTATTAATAAATTTTTATTCAATAACCTATGAATTATAAAACTATACCTGCAAAGGAGTGAAACATGAACTTGAATATTGCAGAACAATTTACAAAATAGAAAAAATTAATAATTGTAACAATGAATAACCCACAACAATGATTTCTACAATGTATTATTATAATAGTAATACAAATGCAAATTTTATACCATGCTTAACATTGCTATTTCTTTCAGTTAAGAATTGATCTTAGGAGAGTTTTGAATTGAAATTTATTACCGTTTCAAATTGTACAAAAAAATGTACTATATTGTTTTGTTTTAAGAATTTATTGTTAATTGTTATATATAGTATTGTGTATTAAAGAATAAAAGCATAAAATATTGTACTACTTGTACAAATAAAAAAATTAGCGTAGGATTGAAACGTAATAAATGTGTGGAGAAATAAAACCTAATATATAATAGATTCTAGGCCATGATTTTCCGGTATTGCTACTGTTTAGATGGAACGATAGACCTATTGTCATATGCCGCTAGCATATAAGATTGACGTAGGTGTTAAAGTCTTATTATTATACTTTAACTATAATAATAAACACCAGAAGCCAACATACCTACAATACCACTTTCATATTTTAACCTTTAAATTGAATATTATTATTGTGGATTAGAATTTGGTACCACAAATAGTCGAAAGAAATTTGGTTTTGCACTTTTTCCAACTCTCTAAATCGTATTTCAGTTCAATTGTGCATGTGTAGTTTTTTCGTTTCGAAAACATCAAAGTTGAAATTGATCCGAAGAGGTGTTAAGAGCCATAGCAAGGTCACGTTCTGCGATCCTCAACCAAAGATAAGATCTGTAACAAGTTGCTAGTGAACAGATCTTAATGGTCATATATTGCAATAAGTTCTTTCATTCTCAACTATTGCAACTTTACAGAAAATTGTTAAGATAAGGTTGTTCTTTACTTTTCTTGATTACTTTTTGAACCAGCTAATACGTATTGGTGCGTGAGAGCACACATTCACAGTCATCTAGCGTTTTCCCGTTAAGATACACAACAAACATATAATATGTACGTAAGTAATACCGCCAATATAAAACTTCTTCAGTTTAACACACATATCTGCGTTAATAAAGGACCTAACTAATCGTATAACATTTGAAAGTTATTTTTGCCTGATATAAAACGATAATGATCGGATATCTAATAAATGCCTAAGATTAATTGACCAGTTTTTAATGGGTCCTATTAGAAATGTGGCGAAAGAAAATGCAATCAAAGCTATTTAACATCATATGTGAAGTAATAAAATCCAATTTAAACAGGTGAAATGTTATTAGAAATGTTTAATTAGTTTCTTTGCGTTTGGTTTCGTTATTCGATAGGTTTTGTTGTCATTTTCAACACGACCACAATAGGTAAATATTTTATAGTTTCCGTTAAATAAATTATTTCCGAGAGTTGCACATATACGAATAACATTATATACATATCTAATGATGTACACGCAGACTGTGGAAACGAGAAAGAAAGAGAGAAGAAGAAAATTTCAGACAAAAATTTCTAACTATGCAAGTGCACACAACAGCACAAGTCACACACAATTGCATTATTATTTATCACCGTTAGTGTAGGTGAGGTTGTTGTTGGACACTTCCAAAGCAGGTTTGCCATAACACGGTGCGACAAATCACTGTACGGGACAGTTCGCACGACCCATGACCCTTTACAATAACCATCGCCAATCGGCGCAATTACAGCCCCATGGAGTAGACATATTACTTCATACCAGATCATTATGTCTTTTCACTGAACTGATCTAAAAATTATCTGTACTTCATGTACTATGGAATGTCGCATTTTCTTTATACTCTTATTAGATATGTATGCTGGAATATGCATTTTTATTTACTAGATTATGTTGCCTCTGTCCTATGACAGTGTGTATGTGTTTATCATTCTTATAAGTCCAATTTATAAATGGCTAACATAAATTTTCTTTAATGAAACTTGTACCTAGGTATGTTTAGATTATTTTTCCTCTAATTTTTTAACAACAACTATGCTTATGTGTATGTTCACACATGAATTAACCTGCGAGAATCTATTAGGCAAGGTTAATTTAGATAGCCGGTCGGTGCGTCCAGTCTCCACCCCTGACGTCACAAGAGCACGTCACGAGATTGATGAACTAAATAGAATCTTTAAAAATTTAAGAAAAAGGAATTTTTTACTTAACAACTTTTGCTATGCCTAATATTTAATTCATACTAGAACCGATCAATTACCGGTATAACGAAGTACTATATTTTAAGGCTTTTAAGGCTTTCTAGAGGACGCGTTTAGAAAACATATTCTGTAATTAATACCTTTGTTTTTAATATTATTTAAAAAAATACTTCGTTGATCGGATAATAATATCTAATTAAGTGAAGTGTTTTATGTGATTTTTGGCAATTGTTGTCAATTGCTTGTGACGCTACAAGAAGCAACTTGTCATTTCAAGTCATGGTGGAGGAAATACGAATCGACCGGTATGATTAAGTATCCCGTGTCTATTAGGTATTGAACCTTAAAAGCAAATTAATATCGAGCTTATTTAAAAATAATTAAACAATCAAATTTTACTACTTTTTTTATACAAATTCAACTTGTAGACAGTTTTCTGTGCTACGTTATAGTGACAGGAAACCCAACCGGAAACTAAATTGTAAAAATCTTTTAAATATTATGCACACGTAATGTTGATAATCACTTTAAATTCAAAAATAAGCCATCCACAATGACAGGAATATGAAATAAGGTTTTCGATTAGTTATTCGTACATATATATGACAAAAAAGGCACTTTTATTTTCTTGAGCAAAATTAATATCAAACACTAAATATATCTGACAATATATTGGTGTAATTTTTACAATAACAACAAAGTGCAAATTGAAATCTGTTTAATGCAAATAAGTTTTCCTTATACATAAATAACACACCATCATATTCCATAATGTACATATTAATAGTGCGTGTAACACCATCATAAATAAAATCATCTATAATTCCGTCCGACATATTGTATGTGCTAATAACTCTTCACATAAGGCATTTTTGCAGACCACATGCGTCGTTATTACCAGGCTAGCGTAAAATTCAATATATAACCTGTTATTAAATATAAC
>SSSI01002088.1:0-11609 GCA_004796505.1 Oryzaephilus surinamensis
ATATCTATGTATATTATGTATATAATCGTTGATGATGGCTACGAAATTGCAATTTTATATTTATCTTTGTCCCTATTCTATATTAGATCAAAAAACATAAAAATCGAAAGCCAGTTTAAATTATTAATAAAACCATTTTTTATAGTCAACTCACTACCATTAAAATCATGTTATTTGTACATTTAGAAAATATAACATTATTGGTAGATATTTTTTAAATGTAAACATCAAAGCTAATACCAAAATAAAAAATCCTTTATGACTGCAATGTGTAACTTTTAGTCATTATTAAGGTATATTCGTTTTATTCGATGTAGTTTCTCAGTCGTTTTTCAAATAGCACAATGTCAACTTTTACATCTAAGAAAATCATTGAAAAAATTTTTGGAAAACATAAATCACCAATAGACGGTAAATATATTTAAAATCGAACTTTGTTGCATCAGTAAATAATAAAATACGTTTCAATAGGTGATCCGTTTCCAATGAATATGATTTTACGTACAATTACATTATTTTATTCAAATACTCTTCAAAGACGTGTTACACATTCAATTTGTATATATATGGTTTTATATTATTGTATGGGGGGTTATTATATATTTATTAGTAGAGGTCCCATTTCAAAATCGAATATAGTTGGTATAGCTTTGGTTATTCTTGTATAATAATTTACTACATATTTTATTTTTTAACTTATATTTATTAAAACTATTTTTAGCCATCGCTCACTTATTTATTATATTTATTCATATTTGACGAAGGTATGAGAACATTATTTGAAGACATGCAAGCATTTAAACAATTGTTAAACCTTCCAAAATCTGTAGAAAGAAAAATTTCTCAAAAATTACGATTTATTAAAACTGCATTTATAATTATCGAAACACTGGCTATGTCTACCGTAATTTTATGGTTACCACTTTTTGACAACAAGAGATATTTCATATTACCATTACAAATGAACGATTATTATTTTCCAAATTCATATATAAATTCAATATTATTTCTTTTATATTTTATATTCATGGTGCATACAGTTGGTTCATCATTAAATACTGTTTGGTTTATAGTTTATATAACATACGAACTACAATTTCAGCTGTTTATATTAAATGATGACTTAAAACATCTTTGCATATATTGTGAAAAAATGCATCTTGAGATTGCTATTGAAGATGAATTCGCACAAAGGCAAATTTTTAATAAACTTCGATCATGTATAATACATTATCAAGGCATAAAGAAGTAACGTTACCTATATACATACCCATACAGCTAATATTTTCTTTTTGAATATTTTCTAATGAATCATGTTTCAGATTTAAAAATGATACGCATGCATTAATATATTTTACCATGCTTGGTTATGCAGTTAGCGGGGTAGTATTCATTTGTGCCTTAACTGGCTTTCTTATCTTTGTAAGTTATATTACTTGTTTTACATTATCCCAATTTCCTAATTATGAAATATTTTTTATATTAATACTAATCAACCTAGCAACTTTCTCCTACCGATAATGATTTAATCATTTTATACATGATATGCGTAACATTAGCTCTTTTAGTATTGATACACAGTGGACAAAGTGTTATCAATGAGGTAATACTTAATATAAAATTTTAATTAACCATCTTCTTAGTTTATGGTTCTAGTCAAATAACATATTTAATATTGTTTTTACCTTTCCGACGTATGCATTAAATGTACATAATAAGAAGATTTTACTTATTTTCATATCAAATCTACAACATCTCTTAAATTTTGAATGTATCATGGATTTATCAATAAGTTACACAGTGTTAATTAAGGTATATATTTACAGTTGATTTAAAAATTAAAATTATTTAAGAATTAAAATAATCAAAAAATGCTTTTAGGTATTTAAAGGAGTTTACACAGCATTATCTATTTTATATACGTTGGTATTAAACAAAGAATAAGTTATTCGTACTATGAGTAATATTGTGATTAATGTACCAAACATAGATAAAGTTTAATAAATAAACTTATTATTACTACAGATTTATTAATAAATACAGTCTATACACTACTTCAACAAAATAATATCTATATGTACATACATATATATGTATATTTATTGTAGTCTAAAGTCAAATAAAACTTACTTACCATTTCCTTATATTATCAAAAACAACTTGTTGGCAGTAATTAAACTAAATAGAAAATTATGTATTGAACTAATCGATTTCTGGAATAATTCAAAAGTTTGAAGTTTTAAATTTAAAATTAAGCTTCGTAGTTATTTTATTTTTAAACCATGTAATAGTTAACCCCATCTAAGAGCTTCAGTGATAGTTATTCACTTAAAGTTTTAACGTTTTCTGCACAAAGTTAAACATATTTTGTATAATTTATAAACTTATAAACTATGGACCATATAAATTAATAAAATAAATGTAGTTAAAAAAATAAAGTTAGAAATTAGAAAAAAAGCAATAAGAAACGCATTTATGATTTATTTGCGAAATTTCTAAAAGAAGGTAGTCATTTAAGGTTGGCAGCTCTTTTAAGAAGAAGAACTGAAGAAGAAGCGTACTCTACGCTTCTACTTCGATAAATATATTTTTATTTTTTCTCAATGTTTTGAATTTATTTTACAAAATAATATTTTATGTTTATATAGAACATATATTTTTTGATATACGAAGGTAATTAAAATTAGAGTTAATATTATAATGTCAAAATTTTTCGTTATAAAGAATAGTGAAAAGTAACCGTTATTTTCTTGTAGTTTTAAAATGAATTTAAGAAATAAAAGCGTCTCGCCGAAAACGAGAAAACATTTAACATCTACACCGACCCATTCAAAGAAATTACCTAGTTGTGTAACACCATGTTCTGTTATACTGAAACCATTAAAATTAAAAGATATCGAAAATTCATGTCGGAAAAAGGATTGCCTTTCAACGCCAAAAATCAATGTTGAATTTAGTACAGAATTAAAGAATGCCATTAATGAACGGAACATCTTGACAACGAAGACGAAAAAGCGGGTATTTCAAGCACTGGATGAAATCAAATCGTCAAGTGAAAACGAACACCGACAAAACAAACGGAATAAATGTTTACATGAAATACTAACAAGTGAACAAAATTACGTAAAACAGCTCGAAATTATTATAAATTTTTTTATGACTCCCATTAAAACAAAAAACTTGTTAGATTCTGACGATTTCAATGTAGTCTTTGGCAATATCGATTCTATATACAATATTAACAAGGAATTGTTGAAAAGTCTCGAGAAAAAGAATGATATTAAACAGACAGCTACAGCATTCTCCAAAATCGGTCCATTTTTTAAGCTGTATTCAGTGTACGCCTGCGATTTTAAAAAAGCATTATCATTCTTAAGTGTAAGTATTTAATGGTTTGTTTGTTTTTAAGCTCATTTAACGTTACTTCAGAATTTGTCCATATTGAGCCCTAAATGTGCCAAGTTTATTGAAAATCAAGAATCTCGACCGGAAGTACAAAATAAGTTGTCTGCATTGCTAATCGGACCGATACAACGAGTACCTCGATATAAATTACTTTTAACGCAACTAGTTGAGTTAACAACGGAAAACGAAAGTGGATTTTCTTTGTTACAAGGTATGCATATTGTAAATTTCGACATAAGCATTACATTTATACGTCATAATTCTTAGAATGTTTATCAAAAATTGAAGACGCCGCTGATCATATAAACAAACTGGTTGAGGAACACGAAAACATGCAACGATTGTTGGAACTACAAAGATGTTTATCAGATAGTTCACCGAGCATTATAATTCCTGGTCGAATACTTAAAAGAGAGGGTATTTTAAACAAAGTATCGTCGAAAAAAGGACACAGCGAAAAGCTGTACACTGTTCTTATGAGCGACATAATCATGTTTAATAAAATCAAAAAACCTGCACCGAAACTAAGTTTGAAATGCGATTTAATTCTTCCATTAAATAAATGTAGGATAGTGGAATTGTTGGATAAAGGAAGTTTTCGGATTATTTGTCAAAAAGTGGAAATTGTTTTGTTCAATGAACAACTATCGGAAACGAAATTATGGATTAGTAATATACATAATGCTATTGACTCTCTATTGAACGATCGAAAAACTTTGAAGAAGGAAAGCTCGTCAAGAAGGCCCGTTAAGCGAAAAGATGTTCATGAGTATCATGAAGCCGGTCTTAGTCCGGGTAGACCATTGAAGAAACGTAAATTTTTTACATTAGAAGAAAATTCTGAAAGTACAACAGAACGTAAGTCTGACTTTAAACTTTCGCATCGAAAAAGTATTCATTCGATTAATCAAAATTTGTTCGAAACAAATGCTTCTTCGTTTTCGCATCAATCTCCAACTGACACAAATACCACTGAAAATGTAGTAGATATTTATGGACAAACAAATAATAATAATACATCGTTAATTAATAATATTTTTGGTGGTGTAGGATCAACGATTAAACGTATATTTGGATTTCGAAATAATTAACAAATTTATTTATATTAATATACTGAATTATATTTTTCGAATTTGTTAAAAAAATGTGCAAGTTTTTGTGAATCAATTTCGTTATACCATAAATTATCCTTTTTAAAATATGACCCAATAATAAATGCATTTGCATCTAAATAATTTTCTACATTATCACTTGTTATACCTGATCCTATAAGTATTGGTAAATTTGTTGATTTTTTCAATTCAGTTAATTCGTTTTCATTTGCTGGACAACCAGTAGCTGTACCAGTTAATATTAAACCATCAGCTAGGAAAAATTCAGCAGCTTTTGCTGTTTCAACTAAAGAAACGTCACTAGTAATTGAATGTGAACTGAAAAGTACACGTAAATATATTTATATTTCAATTTTTTTAATAAACCTGTGTTTTTTTTTAATATCCGCAAATATTAAAACATCATTTGCATCAATGAATTTACGATAACGTAGAATTTGGCCAGCATTAGCGTCAATATAGCCTTCATCAGCAACATGACCGAAAACAAATCCTTCTGCTCGAATAAAATTCAAATTGCATGCTTTAGCAATTGCTAATGCCTCTTTATTGCCACTAGCTAAAATCTAAAATCAAATATAGGGCCAAGAAATTAATTATTAATCATAAGTTTTACTTGTATACCACAAGGAATTTTATCTGGAAGTAATTTTTTTACTTCTGTGCATACTCTTGACATGGTGGCGGTTATTTCAGGGCCAAAATATTCTGATTTTATGTAGGGGACATCATGCATATTTTCAATTAATAAACCATCCTAGGAATAGGAAACGTTATTTTAAAAATATAAAGAAATGTATGGAAATAAAGTACAATGTTGTGATTTAAATAAGTTTCAGCTTCTTTACAAGCTGTGGAAACTATTCTTTCGATATTTCCATCAAATAAGGGGCTTCCTGTGAATAAAATTATTCCAATAGTAAATAAAATTGTTTTTTAATATTTATATCCATTATTTTTAATTTTACCTGGTAGAGGTTTTAAATGAATCATTCCAATAACGGAATATTTCTTAGGGAATAATTTACGAAATTTTAACATTTTAAAGATAAACGTGTCAGGTTATGTTGTTATTTTCTAAACCACGTGGACAACTTGTATATTTAAAACAAACCACATTTTAACATAATTAATTTTTATTGTTTTCAACTTTTTATAACATTTTCATTTTTTTTTCATTCAATAAAGGGGAATCATTACACCACAAAATTTAGTAAAACTCTAGCGAAATATTGAACTTTTTTTTTACACACTCGTAACATAAATTTTATATTGTTTGTTTTTCATTTTTTAATAAACGCACTATGCATACATTATTATTTTAATATTCCTACCATCTAATCGTGCTTCATACATAACTATTTTATTATTTAATGATATAACTGCATTTAGACGAAACTATTATACATATAATTTTATATCATTTTGTATACAATTACATCATTAAAATTTACAAATTAACTTACAGGAGCAATTAGTTCACACTTAATCAAGCAGATACATTAACGTACATAATTTGAATTTACACACATACAAATCATTCAATCAGAAATTGACTGCATATTCTATAAGAATATATATTTATAAAGAAATTCTTTTTTGGGGGTTTCGCATACAGAAAATGTAATAATGAAATGTAATACTTATTAAATGTAACAACTAGTACAGGTGCAGCACATGTCAGACTGTTTTATTTTTTATATCAATATACAATATTCCTTTTATAATAAGCTCTAATGTGTTTTCAAGGCTATTAATAATTAAATACGTTTAATTAATATTGTTGAAATATAACATGGCTGTAATATGAAAAGTACACTGTTTGTGTATAACAAAATATCATTTAAATTAGCGGAGGTGACAGGTATATTATGGATGATGCAATGAATTATTAACTTAAAATCTAGACACGAAAACTAATTTAATTTTTTTTTTTTTTGTACTGTAACAGTAAATTTTCTTTTGGATGGTATCTTTATATCAAACCAAAATGTTATTTTTATTATACAATGAATATGAAATCATCACAGAGAGCTTTTCTATTACCCCATAATATATTATTATAATTATATTTGAAAATCACAGTCTCTCTGTTATGAATACATATAAATTAAATCTCTTGAAATTCAGAAAAAAAACCTATAATGTATTGTCAATTTATTACACAAATAAATTCTATTATAGCAAATTATTGAGTTCATGAAGAGATATTTTAAATGTAAATATACATATTTATTAGAAGCGTAGAAAATTCTTATTACAAAACGTTTTAAAATATCATCATATACATATTATATTCTACGGCATTTATTTTTTTATATCCATAAACTCAATAAATGGTGCAAAAAAGAACATAAATTAATTACTAAAAATACGTATAATCAACAAAAATAATTTATTATTTGTTATTTTTCTTTTGTAAAATTTATCTCACTAAATCATAATTATTATAATAAAAATATACTCTATCTCTGTATTTACAAGTATTTTGATCACATTACAAAAAAAATATACAAGAAAATAACTGGCCATAACAAAAAAATAATGCCCAGTATTTTTAAATGAAATTTAAAAACAAAAAAAAACCATACAATTCTATTGATTTTCATTTTTGTTTGTATAGATAAATATTTGAAAAATAAAAAAATTGCATGAAAGACTAAAAATAATTCTATTTATAATTTAATTTTCGCAACATTTAATACGTATGTATTTTGTTATTTTATACACATGACACATTTGAAATTTGACAATGATTTTTTCCATTGATTTATGAACACAACTCGGTGCTTTGGTTAAATATGTTTTTTTATATAATTTTTTTTTGTTATAATCACACGTGCAAATTGTTATATGTATTATGCATATCTAATGTTTATTCATGTTTCCATTCAAGACCCATATGTTTATGTACACCAAAAAACTAAAAAAACAATCTAGCATTTAATAATTGAGGGGATTTTTAATTAATATTCCCCTTGTGAATTAATAAAATCTATATATAATAATACATCCTAGATAAAACACACACACAAGCCTAGAATGGAAATATATTTAACTTTTTTGTTATATAGACATATTATTATGAAACGAAATTTTAAAATACATATGTTGATTAAATATTGCGAAATGAGATCAAAAATTGTGCTCAGCACTTGCGGTTATTGTTGGCGTATGAACGGGTTGCACCTTGCGACCGTTCACCACGCCGTTGTCGACGATTACGACTATTTACTTCACGAGCCTTATTGTTGCGTTTCATGCAGCTTCTCTGCATTGTCTTGCATTGGTTTTTCATTTGCAACTGTAACAGAAAATTAAGAAATCATCAAAATTTAACATTATAAACATGGTCAAACTACGAATAATTATCAATATAATCTAATAAAATGCATATAAAATACTAATGTGAATGATTTAATCTCAAATTCTCACAACAAAAGAATGAATTGAATCAATATTTAAATTAATAATTTACTGGTGGCGCCCTCTATTAGACAATCAACAAAGCAACCAACCTTTTGGGCATTTTTATTCTTAACGCATTGCCTTTGTTGCTGTTGCAAGACTTGTAGCCTATTGTTAACACGTGGTGTTTGTTGTACAATAGCTATCCTTTCATCTTCACCATGATTTTCCACATCAGCCACTTCAACTCGTTCCAAATCATCATCTTCGTCGTCATCATCATCATCATCGGCCGCATTACCATTACGCGACGACAATGGAGACGATGTCCTTACAACACCATTATTAGCGGCCGTTAATGGGCCATTGTAGCGACGATGCTGATGGTAGACACTCATGCTGGGATGTTCGATTAATAAATTTTCCAACGGTGACGTCTCCATATGTATCGGTCCAGCCGATGTGAAACATGGTGGCGGTGTAAGGAACCAGGATTCCTCCATATTAGACATACATGGTAATGATGACGTGGAACTAGTTCTTGTAAATAATGAAAATGGCAAATTCGGTTCGACTTTGTCGTGCAACTCTTCATTGTTGTTTATTGGAACGGTTTCGTTGTCCAATAAATCTTCGTCTTCTAAACTATCTATTGAACTGTTATCAGAATTGCCTTCACTATCTCTATCGACCAATACCCAATTATCATCCGTTTCAATCGATGTCAGTCTTATGCTGTTGCTGCTG
The DNA here is from genome assembly GCA_004796505.1 of Oryzaephilus surinamensis. Lineage (NCBI taxonomy): Eukaryota > Metazoa > Arthropoda > Insecta > Coleoptera > Silvanidae > Oryzaephilus > Oryzaephilus surinamensis. The sequence continues at coordinate 8,673 of SSSI01002088.1, forward strand.
CCTTCGACCCCCTCTGCCGTTGCCCCTTGGTTCGGATTTGTAATAGAGCCCAGCAAATAGTTGGCCAAATTTTGGAACATTGTCTAAAAATAAATAAAATATACTATAATATTATATAATGTTACAATTATTCCTAGAAAATATAAAATTTAAAATAGAATAAAAAGTAATTAATAAAATAAAATAATATAAATGATTGCACAAGTTTATGAAACAACCAACTGCAATAATGCAATAATACGTAATAATTTAAGTACATACTAATTACAAAACTCTAAAATAAATTATTTAGATAAATAATTTTTATGCAAAAATTAATAATAACGTTTAATTATTTCTGAAAAGTTTATCCAATTATTCACATACACAAATTATTTTCTTATCTAGATCTAAATCTATAAATACATACTTGTATATTATAGTTTATAAAAAAAAATTAATAGAAAATTCACTTTAATTCGCACTTTAAAATAACAAAACATGTATAGAAACATACATACAGCAATTATTATTGTATGTTAAAGTGGAAATAAATATCGCTTTCCAAGAAAAACTTTAATCTTAAAGCCATTAAATACAAATATAATATAGTTTTATGTGAAAAAAATTATAGTGCAAATGTTAATTTACCATAAAGTATTAAAAAAAAATTCCTACTTTCTACCGCAGAATTTAATAACGCGTATTAGATGTGTATAGAGTTAAAAAAAATCAAAAGATTAGATCCATATTCATTGTTTAAAAATAAAAACAAAAAATTAACAAACGGATGACTAATTATTTTTAGATAATAACATTTTGGACTTGTACACTTATTTATTCAAATCTGATGCAATATCTATACTCGTGCCAGTAAAAAAAAATTAATTCAAATATAATTTACATTATATTTTTTTATGGATTGCACACATAGTTATTTAGCTATTTTGTTTCTAAATTGTGTACACTATATTTTTATGTTAATGAATATTTAACGGAATCGAAATACATTTAGAATAATTAATTGGCAAATGCATTTAGCAGAATATTAATGAATTTAATGACTTTTTATATCCGCCCTCAACTTACCAATACACTAAAATCGGTTTTTGAACAGTAGGATCTCAAAATTTAACAATTTGCTAAAACTAAGTGAATAGTCTACGAGTTTTAGACTGTCTAAAGCTTATTCCTTAGTATGGCAAAACACAAACATTACAACAAAAGCAAAGCACCTACCAGTCTATTAAGATCTTGTTTGAAAAACAAAATGGATATATAAACAACAACAACAAAATCGAGTAAGCAACTGATTCTCAGCTGATCGACGAGGTTTTAGAATTCAAAGAGGACTATGGGGGAAGGTGGGGAAACGTGGTCGTCAGCTGTTTTCACGGATTTCAACTGTTTGCAACCAGCTGGATATATTGTACATCTCATAGGCTTGCGCACATACGCACTCTTTGTTCAATATTTTTATTATAGTATACATGAAATAATGAAATTTTCTTTTATGAAAAAAGAACCTGTTTTCCCCCAACAACAATAATAATAGATGAATACCAATGTTAGCTATTTTTTTACAGCTAATGCATTTTGATTGCATATTGTGGGTTTCCATAAATGGATCTGGTTTTAAAATAAGCGTCAAGTCTTAAAATAATTTCATTGTTTTTTTCACAATTATTTACATAAAATTGTTTGCATAAAACATAGAAAAATACTACTGCATTCAATTTGTATTATGCAGATTGGGTAAAATTACATTTTTATACAATTATCAGGTCAATGTTAAAAGCCGATTTTTTCCTATTGATATTTAGTGTGCAATAAAAAAATATTGAATTCTAATTTTAAGAAACAATTTTACAAAATTAGACTATTTAATCAGTTTAGATTGCGTTTAATTACTACTCTGATAATAATATTAATTTATATTTGCTTTTCGATATTAATGAATATACGCAAATGTACGTCAACATAATTTAATATAACGTTATAATCGTTATATAGGTAATTTTAGTTTTATTTTTTTTAAATAAAATATATAATTACAGTTGAATTAGATGGCAATTAATATAATTTACATAACGGCGATTGTGCATTTCGTTATAAATAATATATTCACAAAATCATGAAAAAACCTTGGAAATTAATTCACCATTTTTTTATTGTATTGTTGAAATTATGTCGTAGGATGTAGTTCATGAATAATTACCTTTTATTAAAAATTTTTTACTTTAAATTAAAATAAAAATAATAAACTCCAAACATAATACAGGAATTTTACACAAAAATTTACGTGAAAACCGGATTTCGTATATAGGGGAAACATGGGTAAAATGGATACTATTCTGTAAGCTTCATTAATTTTCTAGTAAATTATGCCAAATCAAATTGATTAATATTCAAATTAATCAAGTAATCAATGTCCAAAACTTTTTGTGTGACTCAGCATATATTTTAACGTTTATACATTTAATTACACAGTTTATTAAGGATTAGAATTTTCGGAAAAAAATTTCGTTATCATGTATACAAACAGATAACGGATTTACAACTATTAACAAAAAAAATATGTGGTATACCTTTGTATCTAGACAGCTTGTTTTATTGATAAGAGAAATGATAAAAAAAAATTTTAGGATGACAATTTCTCATAAACTTTGTAATCATTTTCACATCGTAAATTAGCAAATAATATTTTAATAAAAATTTTTATAGGAAAATGTAAATAAATCAATCACGAATATACTGTTAGTATAACCTTAATTTCATCGTATAGCAAGTCAACCCATTTTATTGATATATCCAATGTTTCAGTTTAATATACAGTTATAATATACCTTTCGTAATATTTATAATATTAAGACTATAATATTTTCCATATAAACGCGATTGCTATTGTTGTGAAAGTGAATAGTAACGTATATAAAACTATTATAATGCAATGTTTAT